>JALRMF010000810.1:0-11032 GCA_026120015.1 Dendrostoma leiphaemia
TAGTTTATATTAATATAAGATGTACTATGTATATTATATTAAGAATCTAAATATAAACATTTTAATATATAACTTATGTTTATTAATATTTAAAAACAGTTTACATAAGTTTAAAATCACTGTTTTATAAACTAATAATACATTTAACTTTAGTATAAAAAGCTTTTTACGCTATAGGGAAAACGAGATAAAAAAGAAGGGCTATTATATAAAGCCTAAGGCAACTTTATTGCATAATAATCTATTAGAATTTAATAGCGGCTAGATTAAGTTAAATAGCGAGAATATTATTTTTGTATAAAAAAGCTAAGCTAACGATTTTTAGCTTATTAATCATTGTGCAAAAAATGCAGCCTAGCAATATATTTCTTAGCGCACATAAGCAGCATATATTTTATTAATTTTGCAATTAAAGGCTTTACATAATTTGCTTATTGCAGCTTAGGTATATATACCTAAGAAGGAAAATATTATATTTTTAAATAAAAGAATTTAGTGGCAAATAAACAACGTATAAAAAAGTCTAAGGTATATCTTTTTTAAATATATCTTGTGCAAAGTTGTTTATTTTTATTAATGCATTATTTGCTAATAATTAAGACTTTTTTTTTTAGCTAGGATTTATTATTATACTTAGTAAAAAGGTGGATTATATAGAGCATAATTTAACTCTTTAAGGAAATATTATATATTGGAATTTTTTTAAGTGTAAAAGGGTTACTAAGAGCATACTAGCTAGTAAGTTATATAAAATAATAAATAGATTTAATATTAAAATTACTTTATATATAACCTTAAGAAAGATTACTAATTAGCTAAACCTTTTCCAAATCTCACTAGTAATTTATATAAACTCTTACTTTGTATATAATTGCTTAGTTAAGCTTAAAACGACATAAAAAAACGACTAATAATTAATATTATAACTCTTTAAAAGTTGTACAAAAGAAGAGAGATTTTAAAGGTCTAGTAGATTAATAGCAGCGAGAATCCAGCTAATATATATATAAAAAATAAACCTAACATTACCCTTAACATTTTAGTCTTAACAAATCAACTTATTATATAAATTAAAAGATACGTTAACTGATAAGATAAAGAGAAATAATAATCATAGCTAAATAAAATATATTTTATGCAAAGTAAAAGTTCTTATGCTTTTACTTATATTATTTTACATAAGCTACTAAGAAATCCCTTTCTATTAATAACTACTAAACACCCCTAATATTTCTATTATATAACCTATTACCTAGCACTAAATAGCATATAAGCGCTAAATATAATTAGCGCAGGCGCTATGCTAATATTTTGCTATATATATATAATTATTAAAGGGGTTAGCAAAAGAGTTTAGGTTTTTATATATATAACTATAATTAACGTTTGCATAGTAGCTAACGCTAGCAATAATGCTAAATAACGTTAATTCCTTATATAAGGGTAGAAATAAAAGATAAACTTATAATGTAGTAAAGTGTAAGTTTTATTATATAATCTTAGCAAAAGCTAGAGATATATAGCCTTAATTAATGCTTACTTTAACTTATACGTTAGCTATAGGCAGATTAGCTAAAGCTAACTCTTAGTTTTATATTTTATTAGTTTGCAAGCGTATAAAAAAAAACAATAATAGATTACATATGTTTTTGCAAAGGCTAAAGGCATTAGCATAAGACTAGGCGTTACAGCCTAAGTGTATAATAAAAGTCTAATAGCTAGCGTTTATACCTAAAAAAGTCGTATAAAAGATTAGCTAAACTAAAATGTTTACAATAAGGGCAAAAGCTGCTATAGTGATTAAAATTTTATTTATTTACATGCGTATAAAATATTTATATAAATTAAAAAATTAATAGTAATATTCGTAAAAGGGAAAAGGATAAAAGACTATGTATAGTTAAAGGTTAATTGTTAGTAAAGGAAGAAGAGAAAAAGAGGAGACTAAAGGCTAAGTTAAAAATAAGGTTTTTTATATCTTATACATAGCTAAAAGTATAAATTACTTTAAATGCTAATAGGCAAATGCTTATAATTTCCTAGGAAGAAGTTTATAACTTAAGAGGTAATAAAGGCTATATGTAATTCCTTTTGTATAAAAAGTTACTTAAAAGGTAAAAAACCTAATTATATATAACTTATTACATATAAGTAGTTATTAGAAAGCAAGGTTTTTAATAATCTTTATAGGTACGATGACTTTTTTTAGTATTTAACTGCTAGTATAGTATAAAGTTTATAATGAGTTTTCTTTACAAAAACTATAGTTTTTTTTTTATAGTTTTTATATATATGACCGTACGAGCTGTAAAAGAAAAAATGCCAATGTTGGAATAAATGGCATTATAGCTTTGTATAAGGGCTAGTAAAAATGCTAATGCCGACCACTAAGGTGGTCTAGCAAACTAAGATTAGGCACGCGGTTACGTATGCTTAAAACGCATATATAAATCCTTTGTACAAGGGAGGAGACTTTGTTTCCTTTCCTTTGTATAAGGTAAAGCTAAATATAATTTGTCTCTACTATATTATATTATTTGTTTATACTTAATATATACATATATAAGAAAGCCCATTTAACAATTTAGCTTATTTTAAGCCTTTATTTCTATTATCTTTTTACTTTATTATTTATAGCTTTATTATTAACCGCTACCTAGCTATTTTTCTTAGAAAAAAGCATTTTATCTTTGCCTATTACTACTAGCTATCGCTAGCAACGCTAAGAATAGCAAATCTATTATAATTATAAAGGTAGCAAAACTACTACGCTATAAAAGTAGCAAAACTACCACAATTATAAAAGTAGCAGAACTACTACGCTATAAGGGTAGCAAAATTACTTAACAGCCGTTTATTACCTTAGGCTTAATAGCTTAAGCTTAGTTTAATATTAGCAGCTAGCTTTATATAATCTCATTTTAGCATAGTTTTATTAGCGTATTAAAAGCTTTAAATAAAGTAGCTATTTATAATATAAGCTAAAAAAAGTTAATATTATTATATTTAAAAAACAAAGTAATTTTGCTAAGGCTTTAAAAGGTATATATATTGCTAGCATAATAACTAACAATAGCTTAAAAGCCGTTATAGTATATATAGCTTATACTTATAATTACGTTAGCGTATATGTAAAATCTAGTCGCTAAAGGCATATATGCGTATTAAAGCTTTCTTTTTTTAAGGAAAGGCATATATTTAGTCTCTTAAGGCAATTACTTTATTTGCTCTTAAATAAGGTAAAAGTGCCTTATATTACTAAATTAATTTTTTATTAAAGGTAATCTTTTTATTATTAATAAAATTATAAGTATAAGTTGTAAACTTAAATATTAAAGAAGTGTTTTTTAACTTTGTAAAAGTAATATTAAATAAAACAAATTAAAAAAAGTAACTAAACTGCTTAAGGGTCTAATTATAAATTAATACAGCGCAATTTATAAAAGCTCTTAAATTACATATAAGATTAGTTATTTACTTATAAATAAGTATATGCTTAAAGTTGCTATTTTTACAAAGTCTTATTAGCGTAATAAGCTAAATAATTAACTTATAATAACAATGCTACGCCTAGGCTTTTTTGCCTTTAAAGCAGCTAATTTTATTAAAGATTAATTTTCTGCACAGCTTAAATATATTAATAATCTTTATAAAAAAAGGCTAATATTAGTAAATGTTTAGTTTAGCGTAACTTTAGCTTTAATTTAGCCTATAGCATATTTAACAGCAATTAAAATAAAAACGCTGTTAATTGTTATAAAATTAATTACTTACTTTGTAAAAGGCAGTAGCAAAGTTATAAGTTTTAAATTAAAAAGAGTAAAGTTTAGCTTTTTTATTAATTAGCAATAAAGGCATTTTGCTATAGTTTGCTAAGTAGCTAAAATTAGTTTTAAGTATTAAAAGCTATATAATAAGTAGTAAATTATATTGCTAATAGTATAGTAACCCTAATTTAAATAAAGCTATTATGCTAACTTTAAAAGGTTTTTTAATTTAGATACTTTTAGCAAAGCAGTGCTATTTACAGCTAGGCCTTTTAAGTATAAAAGATTGCTAAGCAAGCGTTTATACTTAACTAACTTATAAAAGCTATTATTATAAACTATAAAATGCTTATATGCCTAATTAAAGTTAATTATCTTTAAAAAGTTTGCTTTAAATAACAGATGCTTAAGAATTATTTGCAAATTAAGCTAATTTAATTTGTAAGAATGCTTAATCTTAAATAGTAGCTAACTATTATTAACCTTTTTCCCCTTGCTAATTTTAGCAAAAACAATGCATTAATAAGTGTGTTAAATAATTTAAAAACGTAGTTTATAATAATATTTATAATGCTAAAATAATAAATAATGCAAATCTTATAATGCTTTATAGCATTAAAGAATTATATAATTTATAATAGTTAATTAGCTTTTATTATAATAGTTTTAAGGCTTTTATAATTAGTTATTATAGTAATCTTAGTACCTTAAACCTAATATTTCTAATGCTAAAGTGCTAAAAAGATGCCTAAAAGTTTTTACTCTTATATTAAATAATAGGTTTAAGTTTTGCTAAACTTTTTTAAAAAGTAAGCAACAAAGTAAAAAACTTGCTTATTAGTTTAAGAGTTAGAATAAAGCTATAGAAAGCAAGCGCTAGCGTATTTTTAACTAGCATTTAAATTTATTATATAAAGCAGCTGCTAATTAAAAATATATACTAATAATAAAATTATAATAAAATTGCAAATATGCTGCTATTGCTTTTTAGCTTTTAGCGATAGCTTTATAAAGGCTTTATTAATCCTATATAATAATTTATAAAAGGTTTTAACTTAGCTAAATAATTGTTAATAAAGTGGCAAAAATAGCTTATAACGTTTATAAAGCTATAGATTTTAGTCGTTGTAGCTAGCTTAGAGTGATTTTTAATAGCAGCGACCTTAAAAAGTCTGCCTTAATGCCCTTAGCATTAATAATAAAGCTAAAGAAAATATCTTTTACATAAAATAAAATAAGCTTGCGAGTATTAAAGAATATGCTATATTTTTCTAAGCATAAAAAAAAAACAATCTTTTGTAAAGTTAATAAAGAAAGTTAGCTTAAACTGCTATATATCTAGTAATCTAAAGATAAAGTTTCTAAAAAGCTTAAAGATTTCTTTAATTAATGCTTAAAAAGTTGCAAGTGCATTTATTAAGCTAAATAGTATTATAATCTATTTATATAAACTATTAAAAGTAAAAAAAAGCAGTCTTTTTGCAATTAAATAAGCAGATAAAATATGCTAAAACCTATCTTTTAAGACTAAGAATATATACTAACAATAGTCTGCCGCGGGTTAAATTTAATTTATTATATTAGGCAAAAAGTATATATGCTTTTTAATATAAGTATTAATGTAAAGGGCTAGGGCTATAAGCTTTAGCTAAGTTTAAGGGTTTTCTAAAAAAGCATTGCTTTATATATAAATAGGCCTAATGTTTCCTTTATCCTTCCTTTATAATACTTAGCTAGCAAATAGAATTATAATACTATTTAAGCCCTATATAGCGTTCTACTTCCTGTGTAGCTGCACCTTTACAATTAATCTTATAATAATTATAGCAAAAGCGCTATATTACTTTAATATTATTTTTATTAAGTTTAATAGTTTGCTTAGGTTGCTTCTTTAATACAAAGTATAAAGCAAAAGCTTAAGAAGACTTGCTTAGCTATATTAGCGTACTATTATATACCTTAATAAAATTACAAATCCCTTATTTTTAAGCTAAATTATATTATTATAAAGCTTGCTTAAATAAAAGGTTGTTTTTTATATTAATTATATGCTATACTTTTAAAAGCTTGCAAATAGCCTTAGTCTTTCTATTAGCTAGATTAAAAAAGCTAAGAAAACAAGTCTTATACTTTTAAAAGTATTAAAGAATATCAGGTTTATTTATAAGTATGCCTTTGCTCTACTATGCCTTTAGTTCTTTGTTTATTAGCTTTATAACCTCTTTTATTATATAACTCTGCTTATTTATATAATAAGCTTTTAAAGTTGTTTAATTAAGTAAAAGAGTTAATTAGCTATAATATATATAAAGGGTAAATAATTAGCTATAAAAAGAGTTGTTTTTGCAAGTAATGCTTTATTTATAAAATACTAATTTGCTAAGTATAAGGTTGCTTAGAAATATATTATTAAGTATAATGCTACTTGTTATTAAAAAGCTGTTTAATTAGCTATTTATTATAGCAAATTAGCTGTTAATAATAACGTTTTAATTTATAGGCGGACCTTTTCCGCCAACGCTATGCATTATAGCTAGCCGCCTTATTTAATATAGCTTAGTTTGCAATTTAGTTGCTAAATTATTAGAAACGTATACTAATAAACAGCTATAGTTAAAGAAAATAATAGACTTTTTACTTAAAAGCAGTTATGCCTTAAAAAGGGTACAAAAGTTGCTATTACCCTCTCTTATAAAGTATTTATCTTATAATAAAAAAGAGTTTTTATTTGCATTTACTTTTATATAATAAATGCTATAATATTCTTATTTTTTATCCTTTAGCTAGTTTTTAATAATAAATTATAAGTTAGCGTTAAATAAATTATTTACTAAGCAATTTAAGAAGCTTAGGTTAATTATTTATCTATTATTATTTTTATTATTATTAACTATAAAATAAACTTAAAGTTTATAGAGATTAAAAAAATAAGTATTGCGCTTATTTTTAAAAAAGGTTTTTACTTTGTTAAGGGCTTTGTTGTCTTTAAAGAGCACCCCTTTTAAGGTAACTATTTAATTTATTAGTTAATAAAGCTTAAGAAATACCACCTTTTAACAATAGTCTTTAGCTTAGTAACTAATCTTACTATAATTATAGCATTTATTGCTATTTTTATAAGCTATAGCTACTATAATAAAAGCAGCGCTAAAATTAGCATTATTGTTTTAGTTAGTATTAGTAGGTATATAACTAATTAAAAAGATAGTATAGTTGTTAAAGCGAGGGTTTAAGATTGTAGAGATTGTAGTAGCGTTAATAAGTGTTAAGCTAGTAGTGCTTAGGCGGTTTAAAGTAGCTAAAGAGATTTTAAGATTATAATATAGCATAGTAGCGCTATATAATTATATTATAGCAATTAATATGCTATAAATATGCAATTTTATTGCTTAATAGTTGTAAAGCTATATGCAAATAATAATTTCTTTAATAATCTAAGCAGTTATATAATTATGCTAATTAACGTTGCAAAAGATTTAATTATATAAGCTTAGCTAATACGTTTTAATCTTGTTTATAAAGACTGTGCAAATGCTTTTAGATTATTAATTATATGCTAATAAATAAAAGAAGAAATCTCTAAGGCGCTATAAAAAGTTATAGTATTTTTTGTCTTTAAATAATAAAAGAATAGTAAACGTAGATAAAAAAAAGTAAATAGCATTGTAATTGTTTAAAACTTAAATAATGCCTTTAATAAACAGCGCCTAAATTAGTTAGTAATAAGCTTTTATTTATATTTAAAGTTGTTAAAAGTCTTTTAAGAGTTTTAAAGTAACTCTTATTATTTAATTTTTATAAGAGATTAGCGCACTTTTTAGTAACGTTTATATTTGCTAAAGGCAGTTTAAAGTAGTACAATTAGCGCAAAAACTCTTTAGATAAAAAGAAAATATTATCTTATTCTTATATGTATACTTTGCATTAATAAAGGCTTAATAATTTAAAACTATTTATAAAAACGTTTCTTTAATAGCTTTCTTTATTTTAATAAAGATTTTCTATTATTTTAAATTGCTATAAAGGCTGTTAAGGTTTAAAACGCTATTTAGATAATAAGCTTTATATTAAGTGTTAACGCTTATATATAGTTGCAGCGCTAGGTTAAGCTTAGTAGCTGCTAAAAAGCTAGCTTTAGTAGCGTTAATATTTTAATAATTAATGCTTATTAGCTTAGTGTTAATATCTCTAATATATATTATTATTTTACTATATTTAATATTAATTATTATAATCTATCTAATTAACTGCTTATAAAGCATTACTAAGGTTGCTTAATTCTTATTAATTTTAGTTTTTAAAGCAACCTAATTAGCCGTTTAGTTATTAAACTGCTTAGTAAGTTAGTTTGCTATCTTTTTTAATTTTACGTTAGTATTCTTAAGGCTTTTTTGCTTTGTAAAGAAAGCGCTTAAAAGGTGTTTGCTTATAAGGCTTTTTTATAATTATACTAAAGCTCCTTTAGCTTTACTGCCTTTTTAACTAGGTATATAGGCTAGATTACTACTGCTTAAGCCGCTTTTTAAGCTGCTTCTTAGGCCGTTTTTTAGGCCAGCAAATGGGTTTTTTATAAAGTAATTATAAAGACTTTTTAAAACTTAAGAAAGGTTGCCTAAGGGCTTAAAAGGTTTAATAAAGTTTATTTTAATAGTTAATAGATAAAAAGAGTTATAAAGGAAATAAAAATATTACTTTGCATTTGTTTTGCAATTGTTAGTTTATTTATATATGCTTTTTATAAATTTGAAAGTTTTCTAATAAAAACAATTATTTTTATATATCTATAATAGTTAGCCTTTTATTCTACTTTTAAACCTTATAATAAATAGGGTTAGTAAAGTAGTTAAAAGAGTAGTTAATTAAAAGGAAAGAAATAAATTTATCTAGCGTATAACGCAGTCTTTGTAGACGGCATTTACTAACGTAAATGCCCGCTAGTCCTAATATAAAAATCGGGTCCCTATAAGCTTAGCCTTCTAGGCCGCCGCAGACTAGATATACACCCTTTGCAAATTTATAACTTTTACTTAAAATTCCTTTCTATATAACTTTTAACTGCGCATATTGCTATATAACGTTTCTAGGCATAAAAACAACATTAATTAGTTAAATTAGCACTAAAAATAACGTTTATATTGTTAAAATTTTAAATTGCAGCGTTATAGCTATAACAGCCGCCCCTAATTATTCTTATCTAGATGCAAAAGACAAAAGCGCTTATAAGAGTTAAAATGCTAGCATAGTAGCAAACAACGGCTGCTAGTTAGCCTTAGCTAACTTACTAACTTAGCTTAAATTAGTATAAAGATATAATATATACAAGAAAGCAAAGATAGAAAGAAAATAAGAGTGTAATTAACTAAATAAAAGCTATTATTGCTGTACCATATGCGCTATATCTATATCATTGCAATTTTAGCTGGGTTGCAGATAGTGGGGCTGATTTAAAGATGCGCTAGCGATGAACGGACCTACATAGGCTCACTTGCGCTCAAATATCCGAAAACAGCGCTGCAAATATCCGTTCTCTTATTAAAAGCCTTATTATCTTTAAAAAGCACTGTTTTTTAAAGTAACCTTTTAGCTTATTAGTTAATAAAGCTTAAGAAATACCATTTTTTAACAATAGTCTTTAGCTTAGTAACTAATTTTACTATAATTATAACACTTATTACTATTTTTATAAGCTATAGCCGCTACGCTAAAAGCAGCGTTAAAACTAGCGTTATTATTTTAGTTAGCATTAGCAAGTATATAACGAACTAAAAAGATAATATAGTTATTAAAATAAAAGTTTAAGATTATAAAAATTATAATAGCGTTAATAAATACTAGGCTAATAATGCTTAGGCAGTTTAAAATACTTAAAAAAACCTTAAGATTATAGTATAGTATAATAGCGCTGTGTAATTATACTATAATAGCTAATATGCTATAAATATATAATTTTACCGCTTAATAGTTATAAAGCTGCGTGTAAATAATAATCTCTTTAATAATTTATGCAATTATATAATTATGCTAATTAACGTTGCAAGATTTTTAGTTATATAAGCTTAGCTAATATATTTTAGTTTTATTTATAAAGACTAAGCAAATGCTTTTAAACTATTAATTATATATTAATAAATAAAATAAGAAATTTTTAAAGCGCTATAAATAGTTATAATACCCTTTATTTTTAAATAATAAAAGAATAATAAAAGTAAATAAAAAAAAGTAAATAGCATTATAGTTATTTAAAAATTAAATAACTAATGCTTTTAATAAATAGTGCTTAAATTAGTTAATAATAAGCTTTTATTTATATTTAAAGTTATTAAAAGTCTTTTAAAAGTTTTAAAGCAACTTTTATTGCTTAGTTTTTATAAAAACTTAGCGTGCTCTTTAGCAACGTTTATATTTGCTAAAGGTAGTTTAAAATAGTATAATTAATATAAGAAATCTTTAAATAAAAGAAATGTTACTTTATTTTTATATATATACTTTATGTTAATAAAGGCTTAATAATTTAAAATTATTTATAAAAATGTTTCTTTAATAGCTTTTCTTATCTTTATAAAAAGTTTCTATTATTTTAAGTTGCTATAAAAGCTATTAAAGTTTAAAGTATTGTTTAAATAATAAGCTTTACATTAAATATTAACGCTTATATATAGTTGCAGCGCTAAATTAAGCTTAATAGTTATTAAAAAGCTAAATTAAATAGCATTTTAATGATTAGCGCTTATTAGCTTAGTGTTAATCTTTTTAATATTTATTATTATTTTGCTATATTTAATATTAATTATTATAATTTATTAAATTAGCTGTTTATAAAGCGCAATAAAAATTGCTTAGTTTTTATTAACTTTGGTTTCTAAAGTAATTTAAGTAGCCGTTTAGTTATTAAACTGCTTAGCAAGGCAATTTGTTATTTTTCTTAGTTTTGCGTTAGTATTTTTAATGCCCTTTTACTTTGTAAAAAGAGCGCTTAAGAGATGCTTGCTTATAAGGCTTTTTTGCAGTTATATTAAAGCTTCTTTAGCTTTGCTGCTTTTTTAATTAAGTATATAAGCTAGATCGCCACTGCCTAAGCCGCTTTTTAAGCTAGAGAGTAAGGTTTTTATAAGAAGATTATAAAGACTCTTTAAAACTTAAAAAAGGTTGCTTAGGGGCTTAAAAGGTTTAGTAAAGTTTATTTTAATAGTTAATAAATAAGGAAAATAATAGTATAGAAAAATAAAAAGATAAAGATATTGCTTTGCATTTATTTTGCTATTATT
>JALRMF010000811.1:0-11017 GCA_026120015.1 Dendrostoma leiphaemia
GAGCTAGTCCCAATTGGGACAGCCCTTCCACCTACAAATAGCTAGCCAGTTGGACTGGCCTTCGGCCTTCCAACTTAGACCAAAACCAGACCGCATTCATATAACCACAGTGAACGTTCTCAACCTAACCCTGTCGTACGTACGTACGAAGGTAAGCCATACCAACAGCTATACCTAAGTAATCAATCCTTCCTTTCTCTACAATTAGTGTAATTATCTTGCCTAGTAATCTTTTATATTTAATAATTTTAAATCTTTTTTTATTACTACCTAAGATGCCCCTACAAATAAAACAAAGCACTAACACCTTTAATAAAGAAAAGTCTTTACATTAGGCTATTTAATAACAAATGCTCTAAGAAGAGTTATTTAACTTAAATAGCATACGCTTAAGATAATAACCTAAAGAGACACCTAATAAACCTTTATCTAATAGATTTGCTACCTTTAAGCAGACAATTTAAGCTTTGCTTAATAATAAAAATAAAAGTTTATTAAAAAACCTAGATTTTATTATTAAAAAACTCTTTGCCAATTGCACTATAGGCCAATATTAAACTTAAAGGTCTAAGGTTTTAATAGCCTAAAAGGCAGCACTAAGAAAGCTAGATAGTTTAACTAATAAGGCTATTTACGCCTATGGCAATCTTAAGCTAATTGCCCAACGCTAATAGAATGTTTATTGCTAAAGCAAAGCCTAAGAAGACAAAGAGCTTTGTAACTAATATAAGTTTAATTGGGATAAATTGTAGAAATACTCTCTTAGATTCTAAAAAAACTATAATAATTAAAGACTTGCAGTATTTAAGTAAATTAATAAACTCAAACAACGTAAGGCCTAAATATTATAACAATTTTACAAGATTTTAAAAGCTTTGGAATTTTTTATAAAGCTATATCTAATTAATAAGCAATAGGCTTTAACCTTTTTTTATAAGCTTTAGCTATAGTTAAAGAGCGAGCTTATGCACACTTATGCTAATTAAAAAATATTTATAAAGTAATAAAAAATAGTTAACTTTGCTAATAATTATTAGCAAGCTATTTTAAAAAAGCTTTAAAAATGATATAAAATTAATCTCTTAGGCAATATATTATCTAAGGCATTAAAACGTCGCAGAAAAAATAAGCTTTTTAAAAATTCTAACTAACCTAAGAATGCATTATACTATAATTTTAATAATTTTCTATGATTTAAAAATAATTAAGGTTTTAAAGGCTAGGGTTAAAGCCTAAGAAAAAATTATATTAATTGCAATAATCACAGTAATTATAGTAGTTAAAGCTATAAAAACCATTATAGCAGATTTAACCCTAATAGAAAAAAATTTCTATTAAATTAAACTATTAAAGAAAACAGCAATAGCAAAAACTTATCTAGCAGCCGGGATAAAAGACCCTAATGCTACGTTTATAACTCTTTAAATTACTTTGCTAATACTTGCCTAAATAAAAAAAGGCAAGCTAACTAAATTACTTTTAAAAATGGCATTATAGGCACTTAGTAATAATTATAAAGGCTAAAAGCCCCTATAATCTAGGATAAAAGAGATGATTTAGCTAAAAAGACAACTAAAACATTAGTCCTAGTGGCTACAACAATGACTATAAAAGCCTATATTAAGGTGCTAAAGTTATTACCAGTTAAGGTAAAGGTTAATATAAACACTTAGTCTTTTGTTAACTTTATTAGTATTTCTTTTATTAAAAAGCATAATTTAAATAAAGCACTTTTGTTTATTATTCCTTTTATTAGGATTTTTTATGTTTTTATTAAGATATATAGCATATATTAGATTTTATTAATTATATTTGATTTTTATAAAAAATATATTAAGCTTTAATAACTATATATAGCAATTAAACAAAAGTGATACAAGTTACCTTTCCTCTTTAAGATGCTAGCTATTTAAAAAGGAAAGATAATCCTAAATAGTGCAACCTAGCAATGGTATTAAAGAAACGACAGCCTTTAGATTAAGACTATGTTAGCTTGTGCGTTTAAGAAAACGATAAAGAATTAAGCATTTTATTATATTATTATTATATCCTTTAAAAATAATCCTAAGTATATATTAAAGAAAGATAAAAATAGATAAAATATTAGAGAAATGCTTTGAGATAAAATCAAAGATAAACTCTATAATTTAAAAAACTTATTAAAATACTTATGCAAATATGCATTAATATTCTTTAATTTAAATAAAGCTAAGAGATTATCTTTGAAGCGATAGGCAAACTATGCTATCTTACTCTAAAAAAGAGCAACCCCTTTATATCTTTTTATTTAATAACTCTCTAAAAGAGAATTAAAGATTTTTTGCAAATATTTTAAAAAGCAGTTAGCCTATGATAAAATTTGCCCTAGTTAAAGTTTTGCTAACGCTTTTATTTTTTTGGCTTTTAAAAGCAATAGTAAACTAAGATTGTATATTAACTATTATAAACTTAACAAAGTTACTATTAAAAACCGCTACCTTTTCTCGCTTATATTAAAAATCTTAGATTATCTTTTAGGATTTAAAGTATTCTCTAAGATTAATTTTACTAATATTTATTATTAAATTTAAATTAAAAAGGGTAATAAGTAAAAGATAGCGTTTTAAATATACTATAAGCATTATAAATATTTGATTATGTTATTTAGTTTAATAAATGCCTTTATAATATTTTAAAGTTATATTACTAAGGTTTTTAGTAACTATATTAATATTTTTATTATAGTATACCTAAATAATATCTTTATTTTCTTGCTGGATAAGAAGACTTACTAAAAGCATTTCCAAACGGTTATAAACCAATTAATACAGAATAGACTCTATGCTAAGCTATTAAAGTGTTTCTTTTTTTAAAATAAGCTAAAAATTTTAAGATTTATCGTTAATACTTAAAGTATTTAAATAAACCCTTAACAAATTAAAACTATCTAAGATTAGCCAATACCTACAATATACCAAAATATCCAAAGCTTTATTAAATTTTACAATTTTTATCAACGCTTTATCCACTGATTTTTAAAAATTGCCCAACTATTAATAAGCATATTAAAAAGCATAAATCAGGGTTAAAAACCTAGATCATTTAATTTAAAAGCGCCAAAGCATACACTAGCTTTTAACGCCTTTTACTAACTTAAATCAGCTTTTTATACCGCCCTACTCTTATATTACTTTAACCTAAAGAAACCTTGCCAATTATAAACCAACGCCTTTGGCTATATTGTTTTAAGTATTTTCTCTTAAGCATAAGAGAAAAATAATAAAATAGCATAATATTCAATTGCATTTTAGTTTTAAAAGCTAAGTAATATAAAAAATAAATAAAAGATATATAACTAAAAGATGTTTGCTATTATATTATTATTTAAGCAATAGCAATATAACGTAAAAGAAGTAAAATTTCCTATTTCTATTTTTTTAAATTACCTTAATCTCAAGGGATTTATAAAAGCCAAAGAGCTGACAGCAAAATAGATTTGTTAGCTTATATACTTATTAGAGTTTGATTTCTAAATTAAATATATTTTAAGTAAAAAAAATTTAGCTAATGTGCTGTTCTAAAGACTAGATTATATTAAGAAATATTTTCAACTGCCGCCGATAACTTTTGCAAACTTTTATTTTAAAGTTATCGCTTTTGTTCAAGCTAGCATTATAATGTTAAAAAGCTTAAGGGCTAAAGACTAATTAAACCTAGCTAATCTACAATTGCATCTAATTATATAAACATATAGCATTAAAGTATATAATAATATTTAAAAATATAATTAAGCAGATTTGCAAAACTTGTTTAATAACTAGCTTAATTCTACAAACCCAGCGCTAAATAAAAAATAATTATTTCTAAAAGGCCTAGCAAACATTACAGCCATTAGCCTTAATACATATGCTGCGCTATCTTCTTTTCTGCTAATAAAATTAATATAAATTAAACAAGAGCTAGATCTTTAGATCTAAGAGATTAAACGCGCGCTTTTTAATAACCGCTTTAGTACATTACTTTAAGAATATAAAGTAAAAGATAAGCTCTTATACCACTATTTGCATATATATATTTTTAAATAGCAAGCGTTATAACAAAAAATCCTAAAGGTTTTTTATAATTTACTGTTAAGTAAATATTAGGGATTTTAATAGACTTTAGCCAATATTAGCCGCCTATTCTTTTAGGAAGAGATAAGAAGTAATGTTAAAAAGTATATCATTGGGTGTCTAATATATCAATAAAGCTTCTTACGCCGCCATCATTTATACAGCAAATTAGCTAGCCTACCACAGCCATCCAAGCCCACAGCTAAGCTATTAATAGATTTTATTACTAATTTATTAATAATCTAGTATAATAATAAGCTAATTAACATAATCTTTATGGTTATAGATTAATATAGCAAGATATTGTTTTTTTTTCCTAGTGTTAGGGGACATTAATGCCTATAAACTTACTTAGCTATTTTATACTAAAATTAAAACTAAATATAGATTGCTTAAGGGCATTATATTAAACAAAGGTCTAATCTTCACTAGCTAATTCTAGAAAGTGTTAATAAACAAAAGTATAGCTTTTAGATTCTTAACAGCATTTTATCCTTAGATGGATAAATAAACAAAACAAATAAACTAAACGTTAAAGTATTATCTCTAATATTTTATTAATAACTATTAAATAAACTAAGCTATAATATTGCCATTAGCATATTTTACAATAAACTTTGCCGTTAGCTTAACAAATAACAAAGCACTATTTAAAGTACTATATAGATTTTTTCCCTTATTTCTCCTTAAACTTAGTAAATTTAAAAAAGCACACAGCAAAAGCGCCGCTTACCTAACAAAGGCAGAAAGAATTCCAATAGTTGATAATAGGCTAGAGAAATTATAATAGCTTTAGATATTGCTGCAGAAATATTAAACATAGGCAAATAAAGCAGCAATAAGGTATTATAACCATAAATATTAGCTTATATCCTTTAATGCAGGATTATAAGTGCTATTATCTACAAAGAACCTTAAGCTTTAAAGACTTAAAAAACTTTAACTAAAATATATTAAACCTTTTAAGATTATTAGAAAAATTAGTCGCTAGATATACTAGTTAATATTGCTAAAAAAGTACTCTTATAGGCATAATATTTTTTATATTAGCCTTTTAAAACTATAGAAAAAGAATTGAAAAAAGCTAATATAAAAGCTAGCAAATTTACCTAACCTTAAAAAAAAACAATATAAAGTAGAAAATTAAAAAAATCTACAATAAAATTATTTTAAACAATAATGTTTACTACTTAGTAAAATAAAAAAGATAGCTAAGTAAATATAACCAATAGATTTTTAAAGGCAACTTAAAAAATGCTAAATAAGCTATTTAATAGTATAAAAAGTCTAGAGAGAAACGTCGCTAGGCAAAAAAGAACTAGGCTAATAATAAGGATAAACTAGCTAAAATCCCCCAAAGAAGTTAACTAAAAAAAAAGAATTAATAACTTTAAAGGGTTAAAAAACTATTTTATATTTGCAAGAATACATTAGCTTAAATATTTTAGTTAATGTTATTAAATAGGATAAACTATAATAAAAATAGGCTATAACATTAGATATTTATCTTTAAAATGCGATCTAGGATAGAACTCTGCTTACTTATTAAGATAAAGGGTATAATAAAGCATGTAAATCTAAGCCTATTTATTTAAGATAGTTATAATAGTGCTATAACTATCGCTAAATTAAAAAAAAACTTACCTAAATGCAGGATTTAAAAATTTAAAGTTAAAATATATGCATCTCTGCCTACATTAATAATACTTTAAACTAACAACTCTTTTTAAAAAAATTAAAAGCTAAGTTAAAGGCAAGGCAAAGTAGCAATATTTTTGCAAAGGCTACATTAGCGCATTTTAATAATGCTATTTAAGCTTAATGTAGTTATATATTAAGTAACATAGAACATTAAGCAATATACTTTTCTACTTTACGCAACCTACCTACTTTAGCGCATTATTTTTCTACAATTACTTATGGAATTTGCTTTAAAAAAAAAGCCGTATTATCCTTGCTATTAAAGCAGTTAAGTTATTAAAAAAAAATCAGCCAAAAACGCGCTGTAGCATTATATAATATCTTTTATGCTACCTTTAGCTACTATATAAGGGGCAAAGCATTGCGCTTAATAATACTTTTAAATAAAACTATGTTAACTAAGCTAAAGGAGAAAATAATTATTAAATATATTTTAAATTAAAATGCACAAGGGTTTTTGCCCTAGATTGCTAATGTAAAAGATATAGCTAATTATCTCCTTAAGGCGCGTAGCAAGGGGCGCGTTGGGATGCATTGGCTATATTGCTTTATTATATAACGCCCTAAGCTTAAAATATATATTAATTGCGCCTATAACTATTAAAAAGCTTATTGCAAAGATTTAAAAGTTTTAAGTAATTAGTTTTGCTTATATGCAAATATAAAGGCTAAGTATAAAGTATAAGATTATAATACCTATAACTTTAATAAAACTAGCTTTATAATAAGTATAATTTAGTTATTTATAATAGTTATATATGCTAAATGCGTTAGAAAGCTAAAATTAGTGTAGCTTAGCAATTAGAAATAAGCAATAGTAATAGTTTATGTAAGCGGTAATAAGTATGTAATACCGCCGTTTTTAGTGGTTTAAAGCAGAAACTATTTTGCTAACTAATATACTTAAGCTAAGTTTTTAAACAATTAGATTATTAAAATAACTCTTAATAGATAAACTAATAATAAAATAAGCATTAAATAGCTATAGCATTTTAATTAGTTTTCTAAGCTATATATAATAGGTATATATCGGCTTTTTGTCCTAAATGGCTATAAAAGCTATATTAACGCAGAGTTTAAGATATATTGCAAAGAAAACAAAATTATTTTACTTTGTTTGCTTTTGCATTTATCTTATTTAATATAGCTTTTAGATATAGGTTATTTTAATACTTTAAAGTTAAAATATAGCAATTAAATTAATATGCTTATTAAGGCATATATCTATTATATTATTAAAAACAAGTTTTTCTTAGCGTTTAAATATGTTTACCTTAATATAATAACTAAGGATAATATTCTAAAAAGTTTTAAAAGGGCTAAACTTATTCCTCTTAACTTAGATATTATACTTTTTTGCCTTAATGTAATATTGTTAACACTATTATTGCTATAAACTCCTTTGCAGCTATTAAATTAATAAGTTTCTTAAACGCTATATAACCCTACTAAGGCTAAATTATAAACTAATTTTATTAAAAGTTAAATTTCTATCTATTAAAATAACTCTTTAATATTAATTTTAAAGGCTATTAACTAGCTTTTTAAAGCTATATAGGCAATTATTTATTAAATTATCTTTATATAATTAAAAAACTAAACTTTTTATAAAGTAAATAAAGCGTTTAGTAAGTGTTATAAAGCTAAAAGAACTTAATTATAAAATAAAGAAAGCTTTACTAGATAAAATATAAAGAGACTTTTAGCAGAGAAAAGTATAGTAAATAAGCAATTAGAGGAAGAGGGTAAAAATAGTGGTTTGTTAAAATATAGGCGGATAGGTAGCAGGCATTATAGGATTTGTTACAAAGCTAGCTATATTACGCAAATATATCTAAAAGCTGAGAAAGTAGATGATAATGATGATTTTAAATAGTTTTAATTGATTTACAGCGTTTGTGTAGAATTTTAGTTAATCTAAGGGGTGGGTATAGTGAAAAGTGTATCGCTTGATGTCCTGTGTTGCTTGATGTACAACCACGTTATAAAACTTTTGCTAACAATTGCAAAATCATTATCCACCACTTTGTTAAAGCTTATTTTTAATAAATTAAATAAGAGGTATAAATATTTATAAAACAAAGTAACTTACTATATTAAGCGGCAAAAGCATTGCAAAAGCATTTCTTTATATAAGCAAGCGTTATAAAAACTATACTAAGCTATTAAAAGAAACTAGCGATAATAAAAACCTATTATAAAGATTAGTTAATTAGCTAGCTTTATTTAAGAGCATAAAGAAAAAGTATTTATAGCAAGTTTTTTTAATAATATTATAAGCTTATTGCCATCGTTAAAACTATAGAAAATTTCAATATTAAAAATATGCTTTTAGTTAGCAGCATTATTAATAAACTGCGGCATATTTTAAGCATTATTATTTTATAAAGCATTAACAATATTATTGTTAGGCTTAGGCATTTTAATAAAAAAAAAGCTTTTTAAATTACACTTATAAGCAGCTAAAATCTTATTAATATACGCAGATATAGTATTATTTATATAGTTGATTATATAAAGAGAATAAGAATAAAGATAATAATAAAGATAAGATATATTTTATTTATTAAAGGCAGGGTTTTTAAGAAACTAAGCAAAGCTATTCTTAAATAGCTTCTGCCGCTGTTAATTAAGGAATTAGCATACTTTAAAGCGCTAAATAAGCTAATAAATTATATAAAGTTAAAACTAAGGCTAATTAAGGAAAAAAAGAAGTAATAATATTTTTTTTTATTGGTTAAAACTTAGAAAAGGTTAAATATAGGCTTAGATGCATAGTAAGGTATAATAACGGCTAGCAATTAATAATTAAAAATTAAAAGTAGGAAAAAAAACTAGGCATTGTGTAATAAAATAAACCAATGATTAAAAGCAATAAGCAGTTTAAAGTTATTGTGTAAAGAAGAAAAGTTAAGGTTGTAAGTTAATAAGTAGGTTAAGTATATGATTTTATACTTAGATTATAGAAAGCTTAGGCTATTTATCTTGCTAGCTATTGCTTATTAATTATAGCTATTGCTATTGTAAAAAAAGGGATAATAAAGTGATTTTGCTATATAAGCAAGCTATTATATACTTTTAAGCAATGGGCTGTTAAAAAATTTAAGCAAGAAAGTATAAGGTTAAATAAACCTAAGAGGTTAAAAAGGCAACTAAGGTTATAGAAAAAGATTAAAACTTAAGCGATAGATTAAGTAAAAAGTAACTAGGTAAATAGTTGTGAGAAAGGCTATTAGCTCTATTACTAACTATTATTACTATTATTATTATTCTTGTTTATTTTAACTTAAAGATTGCAAAAAAGGCGTTTAAGGGCAACTGCTATTAATAGGAAAACAATTGTTATGACTAAGGCCAAAGAGACCTAGTTATAAAGTGCAGGGTTAAGGTTTGCTAGGGCTTTATAAGGACCCTTTGGCAAAGCCATACAGAGACCGGCACTTTCCTTTTTCCTCTTTAAGATTTAGTTTAGTACAACAGCTACACCTAAGCAATTAATCCTTCCTCCCTCTACAACCAGTGTGGTCGTTTTGCCTGGTGATCTTTGTGTCTAACATTTTAATTTTATAAACGTTATATTAAATAAAAGAAAATAAAGAAAGTAATTAGACTGCTTAAAGGTTTAATTATAAATTAACACAACGCAATATATAAAAGCTTTTAAATTATATATAAGATTAGTTATTTACTTGCAAATAAATATATACTTAAGGTTGCTATTTGCCTTTTTAACTTTATTGTTTTTACAAGGTTTTATTAGCGTAACAAACTAAATAGTTAACTTATAATAATAATGTTATGCCTAGGCTTCTTTAATTTTAAAACAGCTAGCGTTATTAGAGATTAATTTTCTTAGTAGCTTAAATATATTAGTGATTTTTGTAAAAAGAGGTATAATATTAATAAATGTTTAATTTAATATAATTTTAGCTTTAATCTAGCTTATAGCGTATTTAATAGTGATTAAAATAGAAATATTATTAATTGCTGTGAAATTAATTGCCTATTTTGCAAAAAGCAGTAGCAAAGTTATTAGTTTTAGATTAGAAAGAGTAGAGTTTAGCTTTTTTATTAGTTAGCAATAAAAGCACTTTGCTATAGTTTACTAAATAGTTAAAATTAGTTTTAAATGCTAAAAGCTATATAATAAATAACAAACTATATTACTAATAATATAGTAACTTTAATTTAAATAAAGCTATTATGCTAACTTTAAGAGGTTTTTAAATTTAAATATCTTTAGCAAGGCAGTATTATTTGCACCTAGGCCTTTTAGGTAAAAAGAGTTGCTAGGCAGGCGCTTATATTTAACTAACTTATAAAAGCTATTATTATAAATTATAAAGTGTTTATATGCTTAGTTAAGGTTAATAGCTTTTAAAAGGTTTGTTTAAATAGCAGGTGCTTAAAGATTATTTGCAAATTAAGCTGATTTAATTTATAAAGATATTTAATCTTAGGTGCTAGCTAACTATTGTTAACCTTTTTTTCTTTGCTAGTTTTAGCAAAGGAAAATGCATTAATAAGTATATTAAGTAATTTAAAGAGATAGTTTATAAGCATATTTACAGTGTTAAAGTAATAAATAATGTAGATTTTATAGTGCTTTATAGCGTTAAGGAATTGTATAATTTATAATGGTTAATTAGCCTTTGTTTTAATAGTCTTAAGGCTTTTATAATTAATTATTATAGTAACCTTAATATTTTATACTTAGTGTTTTTAATGTTAAAGTGCTAAAAGAATGCTTAAAAGTTTTTACTTTTGCGCTAAATAGCAGGTTTAAGTTTTATTAAACTTTTTTAAAAAGTAAGTAATAAGGTAAAAAGCTTATTTGCTAGTTTAAGAGTTAAGATAAGGCTATAGAAAGTAAGCGCTAGCGTATTTTTAACTAGCATTTAAATTAATTATGCAAGGAAGTTGCTAATTAAAAATATATACTAATAAAAAGGTTGTAATAAGATTGCAAATGTGCTGCTGTTGCTTTTTAGCTTTTAGTGATAGCTTTATAAGAGCTTTTTTTAGTTTTATATAATAATTTATAAAGAGTTTTAACTTAGCTGAATAATTGTTAATAAAGTAGCAAAAGTAGCTTATAGCGTTTATAAAGCTATAAACTTTAATTGTTATAATAGGCTTAAGGCAATCTTTAATAGCAATAACCTTAAAAGAGTTTATTTTAATATTTTTAGCATTAATAATAAAGCTAAGAAAGATATTTTTAA
>JALRMF010000812.1:0-10971 GCA_026120015.1 Dendrostoma leiphaemia
CTCCTCCAACGGACACCCTCCTTCAACGGACACCCTCCTCCAACGGACACCCTCCTTCAACGGACACCCTCCTTCAACGGAATGCTATATAAAACGTCGGTCCACATCAGACCAACCTCCCAACGGCATACTACCTCAACGGGAAACAAAGCTAAGAGCTACATTAAACGTATAGCAAACCCTCCACCCAGCGACGAACATAGGAACGCACTCTATCCGCCACTACGTACAGACGGCAAATATACATAGAAGAGTGCCTAGCTCTATGCGCAAAACACCGCCTACTCTTCGTCCTCCTCTCCTGCCATATAAGCAAACACCCAGCACAGCTGGATAGTATCTATACCAGCACACCAAACCCGTCGCCCCATCCATCGCCACACCTCTCCATAGCGCTGTGTAACAGTTTCGCCGTCGCCGAACGGCCCAGCAAAGCCGAGCTGCCGGTAGAGCGCCTCGGCCATAGCTAGCTCTGCCGTGTTCATATACGCAATCGTGCACACCATGATTCCGTCGTACGGACACTTTTGCCTCGCAACCTTGCGCCACCCGCCCTCCGTAACGTCCTCCTCTGTGGCAGCGCATAGCTCCTATGGCGCGAGACAGCCCATACAACAGCCATACCTCTGCAGCGTCAAACCCTAGCGCAGAAATGCCTCCATCGCCATAGCAGCGCGGTAGGCGGCAGCCTGCGCTAGCATAACACGCGCCATAGGATACCGCAGCCCAGAGTAGGCGCTGTCTGCCAAATCCTCCGCCCAGCAAAAGACACAGCCGTTCCGCGCCCACCTAGACAGCAACCGCCGGAGCCTCCTCATCTCTGCCTCCTCCTCGGCCGCCCGTGTGCCTGCCCGCCGCCTTGCCGCCTACGTCCCGAGCGCCTAGGCCCGGACGTCGGCCTCTTCCTTGTCCTCGAGCCCGTCCATCTCCGCCGCGGCGGCCAGGGCGAGACAGACATCGCACGGCGCCTCTCCGTCCTAGCAGCCCGTCCAAGGGCCCGGCCCATCAAGCACGGCGTCGAGCACGACACGCCGGCAAACGTCACCGCAAAAGTAGTCGTCACACGCAAACGCTTCGGCCGTCATACGACCGGGCGCTGGGGCAGCGCCCGCCAATGTCACGTAAAGGACGACCGCCTTGCTAAGGGCACCGTCCCGCCTAGCCCGCCCGCTCTGCTGCGCGTAGTCCGCCATCCGCCGGGGCATGCCGACGTAGAGGACGAGCCAGATGTCGGGCACGTCAATGCCGAGGCCAAGCGCATTAGTAGCCACGACGACCCAGCCGTCGCCGTACTAAGCGCGGGGCGTGCTGCCCATCCACGCCTACAGCCTCTTCGCCTTCCCATCGCAGCTATCAACCTCGCAGTAGTAAGCGTCGCACCCAAAGGCGCCAGCCAAGTGCTCGACCGCCTAGACGGTGCTGCAGTAGACGACAATCTTAGCCGGCCACGGGTGGGCCGCGAGCGCCTCATCGAACAAAGCCCGCGCGGCCGACGTGGTCCGCTCCGTCGCATCCTCCGGGTCCTAGGCCGCGATCGCGTGGACGCGGTACGCGATGTTGGTGCGTGTCGTGCGGGACCGGAGCAGCACGACGTCCTCGCGGCGGGCGTGGATCTGCTCGAAGAACGCCTCCTCGTCGCCGGGCGGCAGCGTGGCCGTCAGAAAGACCTGCGGCACGCCCACCAGGGCCAGGCTGCCGAGCTCGCGCAGCCGAGGCCGGAACGCCGGCGAGCCCTCCAGTATAGTATAACACTCGTCTACGACAAACCAGTCCAGCCGTGCCATAATGCGCAGCAACTCCACGTAGCTAAGAAACCGCATCGACAAGAACGACTCAAGGGTAACAAACACGATCGACACATCGCCGAGCACCTAGTTGCTCCGCCACTCGGCGCATGAGATGTTGAGGCGCCGGCAGCGTTCGGCCAGGTCGCCCTGGAGGGAGACGAGTGGCACGACCACGATAGTGACGCCCCCGGGGCAGCAGGCGGCCAGAAGCATAAAGCAAAGGCTCTTGCCGGTCCCAGTGGCCATGACCACCACAATAGGGCTCTTGTTGGCCAGAATCACGTCGAGCGCCTCGCGTTGCCGCCCACGGAACCGCATCTGGTCGCCGTACAGCCGCCGCAGCTCGCGCGCGAGATCAATCCGCCGCAGCGCCTTCCAGCGCCGCAGCTGCAGCTCCCGCATCCCCTCGTAGTGCAGCGACGGCCCTTTCCTCTTCCAACCGGGCCAGAGGATATCGACGGGCGCGTGCACGGCGAAGGGAAAGCCCAGGAGGCAATGCCACTGCACGCTAATATAGCGAAAGTAGATCCGCCGCTCGTTAGTCTCGAACGAGCCCTCGGTCAGGAGGCGGCCATAGATCAAGCCAGCGATCAAGGAGCCGTGCCCTGCCTACAGGTCCCAGGGGCTGTCCTCGTCACTGCCGTCGTCACTGTCGCCACTATGCTCCATCTCCTCAAGCAGGCTCTCCAGGCCGCGGAAGAAGCGGCGCGCAAACGCAATAGCGAGGTAGCGCCAGCGGCTAATCATCAGCCCCTCGCAGCAGCCAGGCAGGCTCATGCGGTAAAGGATCCGGCGCATGCGCAGGGACGTCCAAGGCCGGCCGCCACCAGGCGTCGACCGCGTTCGTCCCCGCGTAGGCGCGCGTGCAGCCAGGGCGCCCGCGATGCTGCGACCGTCCGCCCCGCCTTCGTCGTCCGCACTGTCTTCGTTGTCCGCCCCGTCCTCGTCCTCCCCGTCGCTGCACGGCTCCAGCAAGTCGGGTATGGTCCAAAGGGCCGCGCCCAGCTGGGTCTCATCAAACGTATTGGCGCGCGCCGCCTCCCAAAAGGAGAGGACGAGCCACAGGTAATACACGAGCAGCGTGCCGACCTCGCGGGGCAGAAAGCAGTAGATAACTTTAAGGCGCTCCGTCTTAGCAAAGCCCTTATAGTAACCAATCACAAACATCACAAGTCCGCAGTCGATCAAAATGTTGCAAACCCCGCCGTTCGCCGTATTGCAGTGCCGCAGAGTCAACACCTCCGTAGACCAGGCGGGCTGCCCGCCGCCAAAGTAGACAAGGAAAAGCAGCAGCTCCAGCAGCTCCTCGATTAGCGTGCCGTAGTGCAGCACGGTCTTCTCCTGCAGTAGCACCCCTACCTCCGGCCTGCCGCCCAGCTGCACCTAGGCGGCACAGAGACGATCGTACGTCCAGATCCTCGCCATAAGCCAGCCTCGGGCGGACGGGACAAGTGCCATTAGACCGTTGACAAACGATACGCCAATAGTAGCATCTTGCGCGTTGTCGACGATCAGGTCCTATAGGATAGGAGGGACGCCCAGCGCGGTAGGTTCCTGCTCCATATAGCCCTCGACCAAGAGCAAACGCGTATATAAAAGGCTCTCTACGCGCTGCAGCGCTGTCTACACCATTATATGTAGCCCGGCTATGCTCAACCAGACCCCTCCATAGGTCGCCTCGTCGGCCTCCCAGCTGACGGCGCCAGGCACAGCGTTGTTGTAATAGATCGCCATCCCGTAGTTGCGCAGTCGGATAATAAACTGCGTCGGGATAATATCCCAGCCGTCCCCGCCACCAACCATAAATCGTCGCGTCATCTCGCTAAGCAGGACGAAATAACTAAGACTATTCTCTGCTGCAGCCGCCGCAGTCTGCCCTTGCTATACCCGCTGTGAGATAGCCTCGACCCACATTGCCACTATATGCTAGAGGAGCAGGAGTCGGGAGATAGCCATCACGGCGGAGAGCTTAGGTGTAAACTCGTCATAGCCCGCCCAGCCGTCGTCAGCCCGCACACTTAAAACCATCAGGAAGCTAACCAAGACGCTCTCATACTCGCTGTCCTTAGTAAAGTGGTCAAGCACAAAGATGTACATCGCCAACACGGCCTAGTCGAGATCGGCCCGGGACTGGTCTGCACGCACAAGACCCAAGCTCTCCGGAATGTCTGCCAGCTAGTCCGCCAGCGCAGTCATTCTGGCAAACGCGGTAGACTGTCGGAACGTAAGCGAGAACGGAGAGCGCTCCGCGACATCAGCCACCTCCATAGCGCGGACGAGATAAGCAAAGAACTGCAGCAGAACGTTTATATATCTCTTTGTAGTGTTGCGTGTATATCGAAAGTAGAACGGTGTCCCCCGCTCCTTGTGCAGTTCAATGCGGTTGACTTCGAACAAGACGTTCCACGATACCTCCTCCGGCCGGGCAGACTTTTTTACCCGCTGAACGATGCGCTATACAGCCAGGTAGACCTCTACAAGCCGAGGATGCTCGCTGCAGTCGAGTAACAAGAGGTCGCGCAGGAAGGCCTTTTTGCCGCTAAAGGCCTTCAGGTGGGTGGCGGCACCTAGTCGGCAGAGCTATGGGTTTAGTGCGGCAAAATCGCCCTGCTCCTTAAGATCCGCAGCCTCCTGCTTACGCAGCTGGTCTACGCGGGAGTAGAAGCGCCGCAGCACCTCGTCCAGCCCCACAGTGGCGTCAGCGCCCTGGGCCTCCGACACGTCCTCCTCCTCGCCATCCTAGCCGACCTCAAACCAGCCGCTGCCGGCCCTAGACGGGAAGAAGCGCTGGCATCGCACGCCCGTCGTCCAGGGCGCCGAGCGTGGAAGCTTTGCCCTCTGGACGACGTTGCCGCCCTTCTTCCACTCGCTCTGCCAGCCGTGGGCGCTGCGGCAGTGGGCCTGGATCTGCTTCACCTGACGGGCGATATAAGGGCATGCATGACATCGAAGCCCGTCGTTCTTAGGGGCGGCGATGAATGGGATGGGTGCGGTCGTCGGTGGTGGGAAGGGGAAGGAGCGCAGTTCGTCCTGGCTCTGGACGAGGCCCTCTACCGTGAGGACGACCTTGGCGATGGCAGCGCGCTCACGGGCGGAAAGCGCTCGATAGTGCTTCCAGAGATGAGTAGAGACCTCTACCAGAATGCACGCAAACCGGCAAGTCTTGCATATCACAAATAGGTAGCTAGGCAGGTGGACAAAGGGCTCCATGGCAAAAAGGCATGCGAAACCAAGCCAGCCGCCAAATACCATAGCCGCATAGCCTCACGAGACACTATATAAGTGTAAGCCATAATGCAACGGCAGATTGCTTGCTACGCGTTTGCAACCGCGTTTGCGTCTGGGTTTTACGTAGGGTATCACTGTTCATTCTACCTAAAACTTTATCTGGGTAGCAATGAAACACCTAGGCGAACAGGCAACAAAACAGACGAATAGAGAAGCACGCTTAGTTCTGCACGTAACCGTACAGAATAGCGTTGCATAAGAAGATCAGTAGGATGAAATATATATAAGGCTATAGCCTTGGCTGAGTAGTGTAGTCACGGCATATGAAAAGCTGACAAAGCCAAAGGCTGACAAAGCTAGAAGCATAAAACTGCATGACAGCACCTATGCCAATCCAGCTCGCTATCCAACCCAGAGAACGCTGCATTACACAAAAATACACAACAATGGCACAAAAAGTCATCAAATCAAGCCAGCGGTTAGTATAATTTCAATGATACCAAATGTAAAGCAGCATGACAGAGAATGGACTTGGAAGTAGAGGGCAGAAAATCTTCTTGGAAGTCGACCCATGCTTTGGCTAGCGCGTTTTCATTCGTATGGTGGTTCCTTGGGAGGTTGAGTCAACCGCGATGAGAAATTGATGCCAGGAAGACTAAGAGAATAAGAACTAGCTGGGCATAAACGTTATAATAGATAACGGCAGCAAACCTTTAAATTAGCTTGCTAATTAAAACGCTAGAGATTAAAGCTACTACAATGCTAACTGCAGCTTTTAAAAAGATAGCGAATATAAGCAAACAAAATAATAAGCTTTTAAACTTAATAACTATATTATTTATAGGTTTATTAATAAGTTCTTAAGTAGCATTATAACTTTTAAGTGCTAAAAAAGATTACTGGCTTTTTAAAATCCTTTAGCTTTTAAAAGCTGCTACTAATAACTTAAATATGCCTTTGACTCTTTATATTTTAGCAAGGTTTTATTAAATAAAGCAGCCTAAGCATTAATTAAATCTACTCCTCTCTGTGATTTTTTTAAACGTTAGCTTTGTAGCTGTTTTAATTTAATTTTTCTTTTTTCTCTTACATACTTATATATCTAGACTTAGCCCTCTTTATAAATATTTTCTATCTTTTCTCCTTAACTAATCTATCTTAGCTATTGCCCTCTATACAATTCTCTCTTTAGTTTTTATTAATTACTTTTAAGCCGTTTAACTAGCTTTTTTCTTTTTATTATTTAAACATAAACTTAGCCTTGCTTTAAATCTTAAAAATAGTTGGGCCTAATCATTGCTTAAATATATTAAGCAATTGATTATATCTCCTGCTTTTTTAAATAAGGTTTCTGCGCTGTTTACTTTTGCATTACTTACCTAACGTAATAACTAAGGTAAGCTAAGTTTTAAAAAATCTAATTATATACTTTAGTTAACTTGTAATTTAGTTTCTTATTATAATCTTTGCTTTATTTCTTATTCTATTTTTTATATTTTTTCTCTTTTTATTCCTTATTATATCCCTTTTATTGCTCTTTATCTTAGTTAACATTTTATTTCTTATTTTGCTTTTTATCTCTAAAGCCCTTTTACTTCTCTATTTTATATTTTTTGTGTTTTTAGTCTTTTTTCTATTAATATATTATAAAAAAACCCTATTAAGCAGTATATTATAATTTTTCTAATTTTAACATTTTGCACTAGTTATTTTTATAATAATCTTTGTTTATTAAGCCTTTAGGCATTCCCTTAGACTCTTTTAATTTTATTACCTAGATATTTTCTTATAATAAGCAGCCTGCTGCTGCTAGTCCTGCTACTCTTTTGCAAATAATCTTAGCAAGCAAACTAATAGCTTTTTATCTAGCAATATTAAACAGCAAATTAATCAATAAAGTTTATATTCTCTTTTAAACTTAAGAATATAGCGTTGACGCCCGCAGCTTAGCCGCTAATAGCGCTATTTTGTTGATAATTGCCGCCTTTTTAAAAAAAGTTAATCTTTACTTTCTGCTAATTAAATAAAGTGTATCTCTTTGCAAAAATAACTATAGAGAACTTAGCATTTAAGACTACGTCAAGCACTTAGCCTTTATTTATGCGCTTATAAAGCAATATAAAAAGCTTATTAGCAATATAGCTAAATATAGCTTAAAAGGCCGCAATTAGTCTTTTAGTCTTTTAACCTTCTAGTCTTTTAATTTCCTAGTCCCCTTAGTCTTCTGCTTTAAAAGAATAATTATAAAAGACTTGGCATTTAAGACTACGTTAAGTACTTGTCTTTTACCTATGCGCTTATAAAGCAATATAAGGAGCTTATTAACAATATGGCTAAATATAGCTTAGAAGGCTGCAATTAGTCTTTTAGTCTCTTAGTTTTCCAACCTTCTAGTTTTTTAACCTTTTAGTCTTTTAACCTTCTAGTCTCTTAATCCCCCTAGTCTTTTGCTTTAAAAGAATAATTATAAAAGATTTGGCATTTAAGATTATATTAAGCACTTGCCTTTTATTTATGCGCTTATAAAGCAATATAAAGAGCTTATTAGCAATATAGCTAGATGTAGCTTAGAAGGCTGCAATTAGTTTCTTAGTCTCCTAGTTTTTTAACCTTTTAATTTTTTAACCTTTTAGTCTTTTAACCTTCTAATCTCCTAATCCCCTTAGTTTTCTGCCTTAGAAGAATAACTATAAAAGACTTGGCATTTGAGACTATATTAAGCATTTGCCTTTTACCTATGCGCTTATAAAGTAATATAAAAAGCTTATTAATAATATAGCTAAATATAGCTTAGGAGGCTGCAACTAGTCTCTTAGTCTTTTAATCTTTTAATCTTTTAGTCTTTTAATCCTTTTAGTCTTTTGTCTTAAAAGAATAATCACAAAAAACTTAGCATTTGGGACTATGTTAAGCACTTGCCTTTTATCTATACGCTTATAAAGCAATATAAAAAGCTTACTAGCAATACAGCTAGATATAGCTTAAAAGGCTGCAATTAGTCTTTTAGTTTTTTAACCTCCTAGTTTTCTAATCTCCTAGTCCCCCTAGTCTTCTGCTTTAAAAAAATAACTATAAAAAACTTAGCATTTAAAACTATATTAAGCATTTGCCTTTTACCTATGCGCCTATAAAGCAATATAAAAAGCTTATTAGCAATATGGCTAAATATAGCTTAAAAGGCCGCAACTAGTCTTTTAATCTTTTAACCTCTTAGTCTTTTAATCTCCTAGTCCCCCTAGTCTTCTGCCCTAAAAAAATAACTATAAAAGACTTAGCATTTAAAACTATATTAAACATTTGCTTTTTACTTATGCGCTTATAAAGCAATATAAAAAGCTTACTAGTAATACGGCTAAATATAGCTTAGGAGGCTGCAACTAGTCTCTTAGTTTCCTAGTCTTTTAACCTCCTAGTCTTCTAACCTCTTAGTCTTTTAACCTCTTAGTTTTCTAATCTCCTTAATCTTTTACTTTAAAAAAATAACTATAAAAAACTTAGCATTTAAAACTATATTAAACACTTACCTTTTACTTATGCGCTTATAAAGCAATATAAAAAGCTTATTAGCAATACAGCTAAATATAGCTTAGGAGGCTGCAATTAATCTTTTAGTTTTCTAACCTCTTAGTCTTCTAATCTTCTAGTCTCCTTAGTCTTCCGCCTTAGAAAAATAATTATAAAAAACTTAGCATTTAAAATTATATTAAGCACTTGCCTTTTACCTATGCGCCTATAAAGTAATATAAAAAGCTTATTAGCAATATAGCTAAATATAGCTTAAAAGGCCGCAACTAGTCTCTTAATCTTTTAACCTTTTAATCTTTCAATCTCTTAGTCCCTCTAGTCTTCTGCCCTAAAAAAATAACTATAAAAGACTCAGCATTTAAAACTATATTAAACATTTACCTCTTATTTATGCGCTTATAAAGCAATATAAAAAGCTTACTAGCAATATAGCTAAATATAGCTTAGAAGGCCGCAACTAGTCTCTTAGTCTCTTAGTTTTTTAATCTTTTAGTCTTTTAACCTTTTAGTCTTTTAACCTCTTAGTTTCCTAATCCCCCCAGTCTTTTGCTTTAGAAAAATAATTATAAAAAACTTGGCATTTAAGACTATATTAAGCACTTGCCTCTTACCTATGCGCCTATAAAGCAATATAAAAAGCTTATTAGCAATATAGCTAAATATAGCTTAGAAAGCCGCAACTAGTCTCTTAGTCTTCTAATCTCCTAATCTTTTAATCTCCTAGTCCCCCTAGTCTTTTGCCTTAGAAGAATAACTATAAAAAACTTAGCATTTAAGACTATATTAAGCATTTACCTTTTACCTATACGCTTGTAAAGGAATATAAAAAGCTTACTAGCAATATAGCTAAATGTAGCTTAGGAGGCTGCAACCAGTCTCTTAGTTTCCTAGTCTTCTAACCTCTTAGTTTTTTAACCTTTTAGTTTTCTAAGGGTTAGGGTTAGGGTTAGGGTTAGGGTTGGAGGGTGATCTCCTCGCGCGTAAAACAACGTTGTGGGTAAGAGAATATATTAAACTATAATGGCAAGAAGCTAGAAAGTTAATATATATAATGTATAGCAGCGATTGTAATAAATATAGCATATAGAAGAAAAAAAAGTATAGCATTAGAATCTAAGCTTAAAAATCTATAGTTTACTTTAGCTATATATATAGCGATTGGTTATTATATTAAAAGGCACTTTAATAAGGCGCTTTGCTTAATTAACATTATATAATTATTTATTAGTTAGAAACGTTAAAGCAATAGCTTTATTTGCATTATTATATTATAGGTTAGAAAAGGGTTATATTTAATAGTAAGAATTAAAATAGCAAATATAAGTCTATATTTCTAATTGCAGGATTGTTTGCTTTCTTATAATACTAAACTCGTTTAGCTTAAAGCAGGATAATGCCTATAGACTTTATAAAGAAGAAATTTTAATATACTTGACTTATGTCTTTGCTAGCGCGCTTTTGGTTTGTATAGGGTTTTTAATAAATTTAACTTAAGTTGTTTAGAGTATATAGGATAGCTGCTAATGTATAATATATAAAGTTTAATAAGATTTAAGCCTTTAGCTAAAATTATAATATAACTTTACGCATTGTATTTACGTTTACAGCAAGTTAAAAAATAATTTCCCTACATGCAAAACAACATTGCAAATAAAAAAATACATTAAACTATAATAGCAAAAAGCTAAAAAGTTAATATATATAGCAGCAATTGCAATAAATATAGTACACAAAAAAAAATATAGTATTAAAACCTAAGCTTAATAATAGTTTACTTTAGCTATATATACAGCGGTTAATTATTATACTAAAAAATATTCTAATAAAGCACTTTGCTTAATTAACACTACACAACCACTTATTAATTAAAAACGTTAAAGCAATAGCTTTGTTTACATTACTATACTATAAGTTAAAGAAAGGCTGCATTTAACAATAAAAACCAAAACAGCAAATATAAGTCTATATTTCTAATTGCGAGATTATCTACTTTCTTATAACACTAAACCTATTTAGTTTAAAGTAGAATAATGCTTATAAACTCTATAAAGAAGAAATTTTAATAAACTTAACCTATGTCTTTGCTAGCGCGCTTTTAGTTTATATAGGGTTTTTAACAAACTTAATTTAAATTATCTAAAGCATATAAAATAGAGATAAGGATTGTAAAAAGAGAGATAATGTTATAACTTATTTAATATATAGGTTATAAAATAAGCTAGCGAGCTAGGAATGGGCGACAGGGTTTAATACTTTGCTTAGGATATTTCTTATATAAAGCGCATAAATAAATATAAATAATATAAGGCATATAACCTTATATAATAACTAGGATTAGATTATGCTTATGTAGAATTAGCATATAGGCAATATAGGTAGGAGATTGTTTATGCTACTTAGCTATATAAGCAAATTATTAAGACTAAAGAGG
>JALRMF010000813.1:0-10955 GCA_026120015.1 Dendrostoma leiphaemia
GTCCGTATAAGCGGAGTACGGGAATTGCGGCGGCGGAGGTTCCTTTTCCTGCGACCCTTTCTGCATGCTGATCTGTCCCATCCGTCGTGGGTCATAACATCATCTTTTAAAATAAACTTAAAGCACTAGAGAGCATTGCTATATAATTAGCAATAGTAATAAAACTTTTCAATTAACTATAGTATATTTTTATTAATATTATTATAACTAGCCTTTTTAAGCAGCTAGTAAAGTTAATATATTGCTAAGTAGCTAAAGCAACAATAGAGGCGTTATAGCTTTATTTCTATAAGAAAGACACCTGCTTATTTTTCCTTACTTAAAAAAAACCACAAATAGCCTTATTTGCGTATAATAGAAATAGTTTTATTGTTATAGATAAGTTAGTTTGTTAGGTTATTAAATTAAATGCATAGGCAGTTTATATTTGCAAGGCAAAGTAAAAAGGGCATTAGAGCATTTAGCATATAAAAGTTAACGCGCTTAATCAAAGTGTTAACAGCGATAGTGCTAATTAAGTTTGCTACTAATCCCTTGCTAAATTTGATTAAGGCTTGTCTTACTATTGACTTATTAAGCTTAATAAAAGGGTTCTTTCATTATAGGGTAAAAAACTGCTTTTTTTTAGCTATAGATACTTTTGCAACACTTATATTAGGTAATATGCCTTAGAATTATAACTAGGTATAGTAGTCTTTGATAAAAAATTGCATAGCGTTTATATTAGAGCCATTAGCAAAATAAATATTATTGCTAGTAAGGCAGTATAAAAAGCCTTGGTTTACAAGCTAAGTAAAGGCTTTGGTTTTCTCTTTGTAGTTTTCATCGTTGTCATTAACCTCGTCTTCCAGCTATATTTAGTCTGCTTTATTACCTTTATAACTTGCTAAGTATATTTTAAAGCTATTAAAGTTATTGCTATTAAACTAGCAATCGGCAATAAACTGGTTATATGATCAGTTGCGTTTTTCTTAGAAGTGTTTTATTAACTAATAATTTTCTTTGCTATATATATAGCACTTTTTTTTTTTAAGGTATACGCTGCTAGAGAGGGCGATTATTGTAGTAGTTGCCACTATAGCCTTGGAAGCCGTTACGCAGACAGAAGCTGCTATAAGGGCTGCCGCAAAAGCCTTTACCTTTACTATGGTTATTGCTATAGCGGCGGTTTAAATAATATTGGTTATTTGCTTTGTTAGCAGTTAATTGCTATTATAGACTGCGGGCGAGGTAGATTTCAATTAAGGAGCGTAGGTTGAAAAATAGCTTTTCGCAGGTAACGGTAGGCTTAAAAAGAGTATATTTAAATTTATATACTCTATAGTAGGCTTTGATTACTATAGTTTTAAGTACTTGCTTGCCTATGTAATTTGGTTTTAAAGTACGTTAATATAATTATAACTTGTTAAGCAAAATCTCAAAGACTTTATAAAGGTTTTTCCCTTTATTCTGCTGCCTAATCTTATTAAAGGTTATTAAGGTCTAGTTTATATAATAGTAAAAATAATTGACTTTTATGTCAAAATGCTGTTTAATTTTGGTATAAGCTTTTATAAACGTATCAAAATAGGTAACATAGCTCTTATAGAATCATTGAGCGCAGCTGGTTAAAATCTTTAGAAAAACGGCATAAAACTAGCTAAGCTTAATTTAAGCGTATCAGCAAAAACTAAAAAAGGTTTTAAGCTTATTATCTAATAGATTATATAGCTTGCTTATATACTTTTAATCTAAGCTATATATCTTTATAAAGCTAATTAAAATCTAAATGTTAATATAGTTGTTTAGATACTTAAATAGAGGAAGGGTTTTATATAGGTTATACTGCTAGGGATTGTAACGATATATAAGTGGTTTTAATATTAGGAACGGGGTGTTGTATAGTATACGTAGACGGTTAGGGGGTAATGATCGCAGTTTTATTATATAGTCTATTAAAATTAACGCAGAGAAACCTTATTTTAGAGGCAATTTTAAGGGATTTTATTGTAGATGTGATTAAAAGGGCACCCTTGAGGGGTTTAGTTATAGGCATTATATGGTTTATTATATATATAGTAGGGATGGTAGTTGCAAGGGGTTTTGTTGTAATTATAATAGAGGCAATAGTAGCAAAGGGTTTTATTGCAGGCTATTCTCTAAAGCTTTTTTAACTTAAGAGTATGCTAAGGGTTTTTTAACGGTTTGTTATATATTGTTTAGTTGTTTTTGCCAAGGTTTCTTTTAATAGATCTAAGGCTTTTGCTAAGGTGTTTCCTTTTATTATAAAGGTTAAAAAGGTTTTAATAGCAAGATGTTTTATTATCGTTTATAAGCATATAACTTTGGGTTAAGTTTTAGGTTTTAAAGCTTAACTAGGTTTTATTTAAAAGATTTCTTATAAGCAGTGAGAGCTACTAAATATAGTTTAATAAAAGCGTTATTTTGCCTAATATAAACTTTATTTTAATAAAGGATTTATTTAAGGTTATAGCGCAGGTTAAAGGGGATAGTGTTGAATATATTAGTGGTTTATCTATTAAAATCTTTATAAAAGTAGTAAAAAAGATTATTATTATACTATTTAAGGTAGGTAGCAATTGTTTTAGCGATTGCTGTATTTAAGTATATTTAATTAGCGCTTAGCTATATTTTTTTATATTAGAGGCAGGTATTAAGTAAAGGCTATATTGCTTAGGGGATTTTAGTTTTTGCTAAAAAATTGCTTAATATTAAAATAAGCTGCTAAGCATTATAGTTGAATATTAGGGTTTTTGTCTTTTTAATTAAAAGGTTGTTTAAATTGTTAGGATTGGCTATATTAGTCTAATTTAAGTTGCTTAATCTAAGGGATAAGGATTCTTAAGATAAATATAGCATAGTAATAAAATGCAAAGGGTAAAAAGCAAAGGGAAAATTAGGTTATTATATATATATGCATATGCTTAGGAATAAAGTAAAAATAAATGGGAAAGGGGTTGGAATGTAGTGTAGGGTGCTTTAGGGTTGCTAATGTATTTATATATATATGCGCTGTTAGTGCTTTTGTTGCGTGGTAAAGATGGGAAAGATTATGAGATTTTTATAGGGGCAGAAGTACTTAATAAAGAGGTTTATTTGTTAGTTGCTTGTTATTATAATTTTATAGAAGGTTTTAGTGTTTTTATATAAAATTAATTGTTTTTTTAAAAGTATAATATAGTATTAGATAAGCTGCTAGCGTTTATAGGGAGGTTTTAAAGTTATTTGTATATTATTTTGCATTGTAAATGCATTAAAAAGGTTGCTAGTAATAACTTTTGCTAAAGTTTCTTAGTTATTTTTAATAGTTAAAGAAAATAGCCTTTTACTAGTGATAACTTTACTAAAGTTTCTTTGCAAGCTGTTTATTGTTTTTTGCTACAAGCATAAAGCTTATTATTGTAAGTGGTATACTCTTTTTAAGAAATATTGCAGCGGTTTTTAAGGCAAGATTTGTTTTTTTTACCTTATTGTCTATAGTTAACTATTTAACTATTAATTAGTGTTGGTAAGTTAATCTTTGTATACAAAAAGGTTTAAATAGGGGATAAAAATAAGTGTATTTGCTATTGTTGTTAATGATGTTTTGTAGAAGAAATGGAAGGGAAACTATCGTTGTATGCTAAAGGGATTAGGCGTATACGCGTACGGTTTCTTCTAATTGCCGTTGGGCCAAACCGGCCCGGCTAGCCATTTGGCCAGCTGGTTCCTTCTGGTGGCCGTGTGCCTCCGGTCTGAGGCGGACCGGGCTATTGCTATAGCTATCAACCTACATTAATATAACTTTACTAATAGTTAGCATTTATATCAACGTTTAAATACTGTATTATTAGGCTATAAAGGCCTTTTTTTTTTACTTGCTTACAGTACTTTTAGCCTAGCTTAGTCTGCATTAAGTAGCAGCTAAAGCAGCATTTAAAATCCAATCAAAGTACTTATGTTCGCTCTTTTAAAGTTGCTGTGGATAAAGAGGAGCTTTGCAAAGATTTACCTATTCTCCCATTCAACAACTTGCCTAGAGGTAGAGAGATAGAGGCAAGTTACAATATATTGTATTGCTCATTAAACAAGGGGATAAATGTATTAGCGGTTAGAGTTGGTGATTAGCAAAGACAAATAACGGTGCTAAAGGCACCACAGGCCTATCGTGCAGAGGGATACAACCAGTTGCACATCTGTATAAAGAACTTGCTTGTTGTTGGAATAGAAACTAACGAGATTGGAGGTATGTAGTAAGTGAGGGCACCAAATTTACAATAATGGATAATTCACAAAATAAAAGTCTGAGTCTTTTATACCCATGAACCTCCTGCCTTGACACACCCTGCCTTGAAACCCCTGTCCTGCCTTTACATCTCCTTTTCCACCTATATCTAGTTCTATCATTGATAATAAACAGTGAATTATGATTTTCAGTCTTCTTGCTTATTGTAGCCATTGAAGCGAGAGAAAAAGGAAAACTGTCAAAGGCTAGCTAGCTACATATAGCTGGGTCAAACATGGAGTGACAACCCCTGACCCTAGATTTGAACAAACTTCCGGGTCTACAGGTTTGTGGTACAAAGCCGATCTAAGTCTTGAGGAAGAGGGGTCACCTGTTGTAACTTTGGACTTCCCTGGCAGATCTGACTAGCAGGTATGGATCTGGCGGCGAAGCTCAAATTGTTTGCCATAAAGGCAAACATTTAAGCTTAAGCTAATGTCATCCATGGATGCCAAGAAACTTGGCATATTTCCGCTTTTTGAATACGGCCGGAATAATTATATCTTCAAATTTCTGGGCAGGTGAAATGATCAGTATTTATACTACATAAATTCGAGATCTCCAGTCTGGTCTAATATGTGCACCGTATGTTGTTCCTGAACAGTCTCTTCCAACAACAAAGTCAACTCAGCTCAGCTCTCTTTCGGCAAACACAAGACTCCCACCCTTTGACACTCGCCATTGATCACAATGCAGTTCCCAACTCTTACGCTTCTCGCCTCCTCACTCGCCGCCGTTTCCGCCGTGGCTCAAAGCACTGGAGAATGCGGGTTGGACACATATCTCAACCAATACTACTGTATTATTGACGGCGTGGTAAGCGACAAACCAGTTGTCGATATGGATTGCGAGACTAACAAGAAACGCCGACAAGTCGTACGGATGTGCGACCGGCTCCTGCGAGGATCGCTCCGGCTCGGAGTATCCTTGCAGCGGCGGTGATGGTGTTTATACGTGCCCTGCTTAATTGGTCGAGTTCACAAATGCCGTGTTGTTGATCTGGCGGTGGAGCACTCCTCCTGCCAAGTCTTGGGACCGTTCTTGGGAGCTTTTGTGGGGGCTTTGAAAGTCTCATTCCGGCTGTACCCATTCTACAGCAATGCTCTACATACTCCGTAGCATGTTGGGCCATTTTCTCTGAGGCCGTTCATGTCGAATTCATGAATCTATGTAGCCAATCAATTTGTCTATGCGATTTTGTTCCCGTCAGCTCACCCTGCTATGACAGACTTCAAGACAACGACATCACGTAGGAAGCGTGAAATGAAACAATACTGACTAACCGTGATGTTCATAACATAGGTATCTACCGAGAAATGCGCGCATCTCTACTGTCGGAGATTGGACCTGGAGGCCTTGCATACGGGCGTCAGCACCCGCGGACTGGCCAAGCTCATTTCGTTCAAAGGGAGAATAATATAAAAAAAATTTGGGGGGGGGGGGTCAGCTTCCAAGATGTCCTGTACTGGTAGGATAGGCACGATGGTGCTTTTGTCTTCTGTCATGACAAACATCTTTTCCAAGGCTTGAATTGCTCTTTTACCGTGGCTTCAGGAGAAATACGTTTTTATTGAATGGATTCACCAGAAACCCGCGTATGACATCCCAGCTTCTCTGTCTGTGTACGCACTCCTTTGCTATCCCATAATCCTAATGTTTCCTACTCATGATCATTGTGAGCGATACTCCGGTGGGACAATCTCCCGTGGGTTAGCCCCAGCCCCTTTCCCCCGCCCCCGCCCCCGGGAACAGGCAACTTGAGTCAACGCTCCTGTCTTACATGGCAGTACCTGGAACCCAATCCTCGACGATGAGATCCGCTGCCATTTCCGCAACCCCGTACACAGCAGTCTGGATATGCGCCGACGGCTGAATCGGTATGACGCTGGCATCCGCGACGCGCACGTTCGACGTCCCGTAGACCTTCAACCGCGGGTCGACCACACCACCGTCCTCCCTCGGCAGCAGCGCACACGTTCCGAGGGGGTGGGCCGTCGACTCCGCCGTGTTCTTCGCAAACTCGCGCCACTGCGCATCGGTGGTGACCTCGGACCCGGGCTCGTACTCGTCCACCCAGGCGCTCGCGAGCGGTTCCGTCTGCGCGATCTTCCTGGCAAATCTGAGGGCTGAGATTGCGGCCTGCACGTCGTACTCGTTTGACAGGTAGTTCGGGTTGATGATAGGTGGGTCGCTGATGTTGGCGGATGAGATGTGCACGCTGCCGCGCGAGAGCGTGTGCATGATCTCGATGAAGATGGTGAGAAACATGTCGCCGTATAGAGGGCTTCCTTCAACAGGATACCCCTTGGCTCCTAAGTATCCGTCGATCAACTCCGCTTCAAATTGAGGTATGGCATCGTCCACCAAATAGTCCAACTTGATCTTATCCACGGGGGTCGTGCCGCTTCCGCGCTGCCGGATGACTTCTTCCGCAAGTGACACTAGGTGACTGTCGTTACCGGCGGTCACTTGTTTCCAGTTCAAGAACACATACACCTTGTCGCTCTGGTCGTACTGTGAGAGTGAACCGTTGCGCCATAACGCGAGCTGCTCCCCCGCAAAAGTTGCATTCACCTTGAGCATGTCAAAACCCGGGCTGGACTCAGGCTTCAGCTGGTACGAGATGAAGAAGTCGATGTGGTCTTGCAGATTCTCACCGACGCCGGGCAGGTCGACGAGTTGTGTGACCGATGCGGCCTCGAGCACGCTCTTTTGCCCGATGCCAGAGACCTCGAGAAGCCCAGGACTTTGATATGATCCAGCCGAAAGGATTACCTCGCGTACAGCTGTGATATGAGAGCCATCTACCAAGGTGACACCGCCGGCTCGTTGGAGTACAGTGCCGTCCGAATCCGATTGGGATTCAAGATTCAGTTTAGCCACTCTCGTTTCGAGCATCACGTCCAGATTCGATCCGGCTTGTGGGATGTAAGCGTTCGCACTGTATCTGCTCCGGGGCGTAAGCATGGCTCAAAAGTTTTCTGGGTGCCCAGGTGGTGCTGTGGGGCTGCTCACGAGCGGATATAGTTGATGGAATCAATGCTGGTAGGACTGAGCGACGCGCCGTTGATGTTGCCTCCGGCTGGTTTCGTATTCTTCTGGAACCCTAAATTCAGCATCGTCGGAAACCAGTATTTTTCAAACTTGGAAGTCAAACGGTCGATGAGTGTCTGAACCGGCCCAGCCCTGCCATCATTGACCGACTCATAATGAAAATCGTCTGTGTCGGCACTGGGCGTGAATGTTTCCGCCCTCATCATGTGCTCCTTCATTGTGGTCCAATTCCAACCAGGATTGCCAAGCTGCTCCCAGGCATCGTACTCCGCGGCGTTGGCCTTTGTCCAGGCCAGGTAATTCAAAGCTGAGGAACCGCCCAGGCAATGTCCCCGAGGCAAAGGCCAGGAACGGTTATTGGCAGAGCTTTGGGCAACGCTCGTCAGGTTCCAGTCAAACACGGTGTTTTCAGCCGTTCCTCGCAACCCGGGAACATTGACCGAATCTGCACTACCGGCTGCTGGGCCAGCCTCGACCAGAAGTATGGTTGAATTTGGCAGGCGTTGACTGAGGCGAGTTGCGACTGCAGCCCCAGCTGTACCACCCCCCACGACAATCTTGATTCAATCAACCTATTTTCATCGGAAGCTTCTTGAAGTAAGGAGGCCTACATAGTCATATGCCTTGACTTCTGCCGCTACAGCAGAGCCAGCACTGGCTGCCAGGAAAGCAGAAGCGGCGATGAATTGTTCCAGCAACATTTTTGGTTTTCATCAGATACAAGCTTTCGAGAATAGTATGGCTGGACTTTTTGGACATCTGATATTTATCAGTCTTGTCACTTCTCGGCTGCTATGGCGTCCCTAGACAAGAACGAGGATCTTGATCCAGCCCGAGTCGTAAATTCGATGTTGCCACCAAACGAGGGGTAACCTTATGCAAGTCATCTTACTTCTGCGAAACGTTGAAAATGAGGAAAAAGAAATACTGAGTGGGAGAGGTCGCACTATTGGCATGCGGGCGCAATATGCTTGCACAATGTGACGAGGGGGGTAATATTTGCTATACAACCCTGGAATAGGTCGTAGAGACACTCGGGATAACAGTCAGAATTTACCTAGTCTGAATATTGTAATATTAATCCCGATTTCGGGATCTGCCCTCTACAATAAGTTAGCGTAGTGAATAGTAACCGATTTTCTTTGAAATGATTGACCGATACTTCCTGATAATGTCTAACCTTATTGAAGCATACTAGTAGACTTTTGTAGACCTGCTTTTTTGAAGACAGACTCTCTAATATACGCATCTACCTAGGAATCTTGGTAGCTGCCATTGAGCTGGAGAACACCTGAAAACGCATTCTGAAGTGAACGAGCTTCTTCTTCAATTACTTTTCCCCGACACCAGACGCGGTATCGATTGGTTGAGCGCGTGGATTTGTGGCCCTGTGTCATCTCCAACGTCGGCATCACCTGTTCAAGGTCCATGAACAAGGAAAATTTGGCAGTCAAGAATTGTTGATGATGGTCTCCAATCCTGCTGCGCCCCTAGTAGTGCTGCTTTGGAAAGCCTCCAGCACCGGGCCCACGGTTCACAAACCCTTGAGCGGATCCGGGGGTGCAGGATCCGATTTGAGGCTCTTCTCGAACTCTGTTCTCAACTTCAGGATGGGCTGAAGGACCCATGTATTATAAGCCAGGATATCAGACTCTTCTTTAGGATCACGCACGACATTGAACAGGTATGGAGACTCTAGTTTGCCCGAGCTCTCGTTGACTCTTGGCTCCCAGACGAGGTGCAACTTCCAGTCCCGCCACTTGATGGCTCTCAGTTCGTCTTTTATGTAGAACAAGAAACCTTGTCTTATCGAAGGCGTGTCCAACGGGCGACAAAAGAAGGACGTCTGGTCGATGCCGTCAACGTGTCGATTCTTGGGTACAAAGTCCTGCGCCCCGGCCATCGAGATGATCGTGGTGAACAGGTCCGTCACGTGGACGATCGAGTTGCTCGTCGCCCCTGCCGGCACACGACCTCTCCATCGTATGATGCAAGGCACCCGCAGGCTGCCTTCCATGGCGGTATGATATGTGCCCATCCACGGACCGGCCGTGCCCCTATAGGGTGGGCGGAACTCAGGTCCATTGTCAGACGCAAATATGAAGACCGTGTTGTCCCGAACCTCAGGGGCCATGGAGGCGAGGTGATCGAGGATCTGGCCTACGCGGTAATCCATTTCCGCCATCGAATCGGCGAACTCTCCGTGGCGCGTCCTGCCGGCAAAGTCCAAGTGTGGCAGTGTAGGAAAATGCAAATGCACCAGGGGGTGGTAGAGGAAGAAAGGCTGGTCGGATTGTGCTTTTTGTGAGAGCCATCCTTTGGACCTCTCCACGAGCATCTCGTCGATCAGCCTCCGCTTCTCCAGGTCGTACACACATACGTTCTCCGACGGTTGGCCCGCCACCCCCTTCATGATACAAGGCAGCTCTGCAACCTCGGGCTCGTACCCAATGGCGCTCGTGAACTGGCTCTCGTCCGTCGTCCGCGGGATCCCAAACCACTCGTCGAACCCCCTATCGCTCGGGTAGCGCCCCTCGACATCCCCGAGGTGCCACTTGCCGTGGTGGGCCGTGGCGTAGCCGGCCTCCTTGAGCACCTCGGGGAGCGTCCTCTCCCACGCCGTGAGGCCCTGGGGGAACCCCGCCGGCACGCTCTGGCGGCAGCCCGTCCGGATCGGGTGGCGGCCCGTCATCAGGGCGCTGCGCGTGGGCACGCAGTCGCTCTCGACGTTGAAGTTGTGCAGGAGGAGGCCCTCGGTCGCCAGCCCGTCGATTCGAGGGGTGGCGGCCCCCCGGAGGGCGCCTCCGCCGTAGCATCCCAGCTCGCCCCAGCCCAGATTGTCAGCTAGGACGAGGATGACGTTCGGTTTGGAGGGATCGGTCGACATATTGATGGTTCTGACCGACTAAATGAACTTTTCAGAGTAAGTACAGGTATACCGAAACAAAATAACAAGGAAGGAAAAGGTTTCAACAGAGCCGCCAGAAAAGTTCGTTTGTTTCCACCGCGTGGTAAGAAACAAGTCAGAAATCTTCGATTTCTTCGGCATCGGTTGCGGTTCCGGCGCCGGCTGGGCGCCGGTCGCTAACCACCAACACGCACCTCCGATGGACCCACTCTCTGATCGCGGCAGGCCGCACTTAATCAACAACCATGCGCCAAAATTGGTGGATTCAGCGCGCAAGCAGCGGGCATTATGGCCCATGGCCAATGTTCATGTTATCTAATGACAACAGTCAGAGGCAGAATCGCGTTATAAAGTGACCCCACTTCGCTCGACACCAATTCGATCACTGTGCTTATCGGATCAAATCACTGTGTAATGAATATTTCTTAGATCATTTCACTATGCTAAATATTTCTTGGTATATTTTACTATGCTAAGTATTTGTTAGAGTATTTTTGTTGGAATAAAATAGCATTGCGGCTTTGTACAAGGGCTGGTAGAGATGCCGGTGCCGACCACCAGGGTAGTCTAGCAGACTAGGACTAGGCATAGTTATGTATGCCTAAAACGCATATATAAATCCTTTGTATAAAGCAGGAGACTTTGTCTTCTTTCCTTTGTACAAAGCAAAGCTAAATATAATTTCATCCCTACCTTATTATATTATTTGTTTTACACTTAATATATATA
>JALRMF010000814.1:0-10937 GCA_026120015.1 Dendrostoma leiphaemia
AGTAAAGTAAACTATTATATAAGTTTTTTTTTATAATTACTTTTTGCAATAGATAATTAAAGGTTTTTATATAGTAAAAGCGATTTTATTTTTAATATTGCTAATTTTATTTTCTAAGGGTAAATAGTATAGCTTTATATGCGTATATTTAAACTTTGCTACTTTATTAGTTAATATAGTTATATAGTAAGTTGCGCGCAATAGTAAGTCGCGCACTTTTATTATACCTTATAAGTTTAATTAATTAAAACTCTACACCAACGCTTAAAATCAATTAAAATTATTTAAAATTATTATTTTTATTTATATCTTTAGTTTTTAAACAAGTTTGCGCATTATAGCTAGACTTGCAATAAATTCTATAAGCCTAACTAGCTGCCCGCTTTTGTTTTAATAAACTACCATTTTCCTCTTTTTTCCCCAATTGCTTATTAACTATACTTTTCTCAGCTAAAATCTTCTTATTATTAAATATAAAATTGTCTCCTCTATCTTATAATTAAGTTTTTTTAGCTTTATGCCTTTTTCCAAGTGCTATATTTGCTTCTTAAAAAATATATACTTTAAACTCTATTAAGGTTAACTAATATATAATTTCTTATGCCTTTTTCAGAAAGTAATCTATAGTATAAAAAATTAATATTAAAAAGCTTCCTTAGTAATTTGCAATCTTAGTTTTAATTAATTTAGATTATAATACTATTTTATTAAAGTTGCAAAGCGTTTGCAAATTAAAAGAAAAGGTAGGCTTAAAGAGAGTCTAAAGAGGTGTTAGTATCTATAACTTAATATCTAGCTTTAAAATAATAGCATTTAAGTTAAAAGAAATAAGTCTAACCCCTTTAAATAATTCATCAACGTTTTCTTTAGTTATTATTGCAAAAAATACAGCTTTAAAAGCGGTTAAAAACTCTACCTTAGTAATATAAGTAATATTAACTTTAATAAAAAGGTTAATTTAATTGCTATATCTTAACTTTAAAACATTAAAACAATCTATATTAAAAAGCTAAGTTAAATAAAATAAATAAACAAGTAAATAAAGTTAAATAATATTATTCTCTTTATAATAAGCTTTAAATTCTATACTAATATAGCTTTTATAGTTATTAAGCATAATTATCCTATAAGCGCCTTTTCTGCGCAGTTTAAAATATTTATTAAAATGCTACAGCTATTGTATGCTTATTTCATTATCTATCTATCTATTAAAAGTTATCTAGATTACTTAATTGCTAGAAAGGTTAGTTTATATATATTATTAAGCAAGGTGGTAGCGGCCCTAGAGGACTAAAAACGGCAGCATTGTATATTTATTACTATTAATGCAAACAATTACTATTGCCTATTCTTAATTGCTAAGCTAAACTAATTTTAGTTTTTTAATACAACTTAAATGCATAATTATTAAAAATAGTTAAATTATGCTTATTATAAAGCCAGTCTTGTTAAAGTTATAAAAATTATAATCTTAAATATTATACTTTACTTTTATATTTGCAACTAAGCAAAATTAATCGCTAATTATTTTTAGATTTTTGCAAAAGGCTTTTTAATAATTATATATATAATTAATGCATATTTTAAGCTTTAAGCGTTGTTAAATAAAGCATTATGTCTAATGCGTCTTAACGCGTCCGCTACTACGCATTACTAGCAAATAATTAGCTATATCTCCTACGTTTTTAACCTAGGGCAAAAATCTATGCATATCTTAATTAAAAATATAATAAATAAAAGTCTTTTTTTTAATTGCAGTTAATTTTTATATTAGTAGTTAAATATTTGCTTTTATATCTCTATTATTAATGCCATTGCAAAGTATAATAGATTAAACATTATAAAATGCAGCAGTGTGATTTTGGCTTATTTTTTTTAATAATCTAATTGCTTTAATTGCAGCAATAATCTAGTTTTCTTAGAGTAAGCTAGCTATTGTTTATTGTAAAGAAACCGCAGGTTAAAAAGATACGTATTGTAAAATAGAAAAAGTGCGCACCTTACTATTGCGCGCAACTCACTATACAACCACGTTATAGGTAGTTATTAAAAAGCAAGGTTTTTAATAACCCTTATAAGTATAATGGCTTTTTTTAGCATTTAACTGCTAGTATAATATAAAGTTTATAGTACGTTTTCTTTGTAAGAACTATAGTTCTTTTTCTATAGTTTTTATATATATAACTATATAAGCTGCAAAAGAAAAAATGCTAGTATTAGAATAAATAATATTACAGCTTTATACAAAGGCTGATAGAAATGCCAATGTCAACTATCAAAGTAATCCGGCAGACTAAAACCAGGCACGCGGTTACGTATGCCTAAAACGCATATATAAATCTTTTATATAAGGCAAGAGACTTCGTCTCTTTTTCTTTATACAAGGTAAAGCTAAATATAATTTATCTCTACCCTATTATATTATTTATTTACACTTAATATATATATATATAAGAAAGCCTATTTAACAAGATAGCATTATACCTAATAATATATTTCTAAGCAACCTTATACTTAACAAATTAATATTTTACAAATAAAGCATTACTTATAAAAACAACCCTTTCTACAGCTAGTTAATTACCCTTTATATATACTATAGCTAACTAACTCTTTTACCTAATTAAATAACTTTAAAAACCTATTATATAAATAAGTAGAGTTATATAATAAAAAAAGCTATAAAGCTAATAAACAAAAAACTAAAAGCATAGTAAGGCAAAAGCATATTTATAAATAAACCTAATATTCTTTAATACCTTTAAAAATATAAAACTTATTTCCCTAGCCTTTTTAACCTAGCTAAAAAAAGACTAAGGCTATTTACAAACTCTTAAAGATGCAGCATGCAATTAATACAAAAAACAACACCTTATTTAAATAAGCCTTATAGCAATATAATCTAGCTTAAAAATAAGCAATTTGTAACTTTGTTAAAGCATATAATAGCAAGCTAATATAACTAAGCAAGTTTCTTTAAGCCTCTGCTTTATACTTTATACTAAAAAAGCAACTTAAATAAACTACTAAGCCTAATAAAAATAACTCTTAAGTAATATAATGCTTTTATTATAATTATTATAAGATTAATGCCTATATTAAAAAACATGTATACCCTTTACTTAACACAATAGATTAAATTTAATGCATAGCAGGCTATTATTAATATGTGTTTTTAAACCTAAAAAATAAGTTTTAACGTATCTTTATCCGCTTATCTAATTACAAAAAGACTGCTTTTTTTACTTTTAATAGTTTATATAAATAAATTATAATACCGTTTAGCTTAATAAATATACTTATAACCTTTTAAACACTAATTAAAAAAATCTTTAAGCCTTTTAAAAACTTTATTTTAAATTGCTAAATAATATAGTAATTTAAGCTAACTCTCTTTATTAATTTTATAAAAGATTATTTGTTTTATTTGCATGCTTAGAAAAATATAATATGCTCTTTAATACTTGCAAATCTATTTTATTTTATATAAAAAGCATCTTTTTTAGCTTTGTTATTAATGCTAAAAGCATTAAAGCAAACCCTTTTAAAGTTGCCGCTATTAAAAATTGCCCTAAGCCTATTCTAATAATTAAAATCTATAGCTTTATAAACGCTACAAGCTATTTTTGCTACCTTATTAATAACTATTTAACTAAGTTAAAACTCTTTATAAACTATTATATAAAATTAAAAAAAGCCTTTATAAAACTATTGCCAAAAGCTAAAAAGCAATAATAGCACATTTGCAACTTTATTACAACTTTTTTACTAATATGCATTTTTAACTAGCATCTGTCTTATGTAATTAATTTAAATACTAATTAAAAATATACTAGCGCTTGCTTTTTATAGCCTTATCTTAACTTTTAAACTAGCAAGCAAGTTTTTTACTCTATTACCTACTTTTTAAAAAAGTTTAGCAAAACTTAAACCTGCTATTTAGCGCAAAAGCAAAAACTTCTAAGTATTTTTTTAGCACTTTAATATTAGAAATACTAGGTTTAAAGTACTAAAGTTATTATAATAACTAATTATAAAAGCCTTAAAACTATTAAAATAAAAGCTAATTAACTGTTATAAATTATATAATTTTTTAACGCTATAAAACATTATAAAATCTATATTATTTAACATAGTTATATATTAAGCAACACAGGACATTAAGCAACATACTTTTCACTATACCTACCCCTTAAATTAACTAAAACTCCACACAAACGCTATAAATCAATTAAAACTACTTAAAATTATTATTATTATCTACTTCTTTAGCTTTTAAATATATTTATGCATTATAGCTAGCCTTGCGACAAATTCTATAGTGCCTGCCACCCACCCGCCTACGTTTTAACAAACTACTATTTTTACCCTTTTTCTCTAATTGCTTATTTACTATACCCTTCTTTATTAAAAGTCTCCTTGCATTTTATCTAATAAAGCCCTCTTTATCTTATAATCAAGTTTTTTTAGCTTTGCAATGCTTACTAAGCGCCTTATTTGCCTTATAAAAAGTTTGGTTTTCTGATTATATAAGAGTAACCTAGTAAGCAATTGCTTATATAGCTTTAGAAAGCTGGTTAATAGCCTTTAAAATTAATATTAGAGAATTAATTTAATAGGCAAAGATTTAACTTTTAATAAAATTAGTTTATAATTTAGCTTTGATAGGGTTATATAGCGTTTAAGAAACCTATTAGTTTAATAGCTGCAGAGGAGTTTACAGCGGTAATAGTGTTGATAATATTATATTAAAGCGAGAAAATATAGCATTTAGGTTGAGAGGGATAAGTTTAGCCCTTTTAAAACTTTTTAAAATATTGTTTTTAATTATTATATTAAGGTAAGCATATTTAAACGCTAGAAAGAACTTGTTTTTGGTAATATAGTAGATATATGCCTTAATAAGCATATTAATTTAGTTGCTATATTTTAACTTTAAAGTGTTAAAATAGCTTATATTTAAAGGCTATATTAGATAAGATAAATGCAAAGGTAAACAAAGTAGAATAATTTTGTTTTTTTTGCAATATATTTTAAATTCTGCGTTAACGTAGCTTTTATAGCTATTTAAAACAAAAAGCTAATATATACTTATTATACATAGCTTAGAAAACTAATTAAAATACTATAGCTATTTAATGCTTATTTTATTATTAGTTTATTTATTAAGAGTTATTTTAATAATTTAATCATTTAAAAACTTAGCTTAAGTATACTAGTTAGCAAAATAGTTTCTGCCCTAAACCACTAGAAACGGCAGCATTGCATACTTATTATTACTTATACAAATTATTGCTATTGCTTATTTTTAATTGCTAAACTATACTAATTTTAATTTTTCAATGCATTTAACGCGTATAATTATTATAAACAATTAAATTATGCTTATTATAAAGCTAATCTTATTAAAATTATAAGTATTATAATCTTATACTTTATACTTAGCCTTTATATTTGCATATAAGCAAAACTAATTGCTTAAAACCTTTAAATCCTCGCAGCAAGCTTTCTAATAATTATAAGCATAATTAATATATATTTTAAGCTTAAAGCATTATATAATAAAGCAATATAGCTAATGCGTTTTAACGCGCCCCTTGCTATGCGCCTTAAAGAAATAATTAGCTATATCTCCTACATTAGCAATCTAAAGCAAAAACCCTTATATATCTTAATCTAAAATATATTTAATAATCACTTTTTCCTATAGCTTAATTAGCATAATGCCATTTAAGCATATCATTAAGTGCAATACTTTACTTTTTATATAATAGCTAAAAGTAGCATAAGAGATATTATACAACGCTATAATCTATCTTTAACTAATTTTTTTTTAATAATCTAACCGCTTTAATAATAAGGATAATACAGCTTTCTTTTAAAGCAAATTCCATAAGTAATTATAAAAAGATAACGCGCTAAAGTAGATAGGTTGCGTAAAGTAGAAAAGTATATTGCTTAATGTCCTATGTCGCTTAGTATACAACCACGTTATATTAAATAGTAAGATAGCTTTGCAATAGTATATTAAAAGATTAAAAAGCATTTTAATATAAAGATAAACTATTATTATTATTATATTAACTAGACTTTTATAACATTTACTAAGATAAGGCTGCAGTTACTTAAGAAAAGCCCTTACAAAGTGCTCTAGGCTCTGTTTAACAAGCTGCAGCTGTGCTAATGCGCTTTTAGCCTTAATTTTAAGGGTAAGAGAGTCTTAAGAACCATAGTAATCTAGGCATGCCGCAGAGTATATAAACTTAAGTACGCTTTTTTTAAGCTAATAAAAAAGTATAAGAAATTTTTTTTAAACTTGCGTTTATTAATTAAAACTTACCTTAATTATTTTTCTCTTTATTAAATAATTATTAATAAACTAAATAAAAAGCTTTATAATTAATATTATTTAAACTATTGTTATAATAATAACTGCAGCCAAGGCTTCTTTTCTAGTAAAAGAGGCTTTTATTTGCGTAGTAGCTATTACGGTAGCAACTGTAGCAATGGCTGTAACTTTGGCAACTGTAATTATAGCGACTATAATTAGGGTAATTATTATAGCAATTAGAAAAAAAAGTGTTATATTTGTGGTAAAAAAGGTTGCTAATTAACTAAATACTTAAATAATAAACGCTGCTAGGCAAAGGATTAATATATTGCCTAATATAAGTTTATAAGTACATTAGCAGATAAGTTTATAGCCTTTTTAATAAATTATAAAAAGTATAACTTTAATCAGCAATGGTTATAAGGTAATAACGATTATAAAGACTTTAGTAAAGATAATAAAAATAACGCTGCTATTACCTAATACCTTATAAACCAAGCATTCCTATACTATATAATAAGTAATAATGCCTTTAGCCTCTCTAAGGCAAATACTTTAGCTATATAATTCTTTATTAAAAACTGCTATTTTAAACTTTGTTTTTAAAGTATTTTTTTTAATATAAGTGCTGCAAAAGTGTTAACTATTAGCAAAAAGCAGTATATAGCCCTTTAACGTAAAGACTTGTCTTTTTAGATTAATAAAGCAGCTGCTGGCTAAGCTTTTATTAAATTTGGTAAAGGATTAATAGTAATGTTAATCAGCACTATCTTTTTTTATACACCTATTAAAAAGATTACTTTCTATATTTTTAAGACCTTTATACCTTTTCTTCTCTACTTTGCTAATATAGATTATTTAAGAGTATATTTTAATAATACTATAGATAAATTAATTAAAGGCAATAAGGCTTTTTTAATAATTTGTAAGTAAGGCTACTTATAGTTTTTTTTAAGCAAAATAGAGTAGGTAGAAGGTTTTTTTTTAAAAGCTAAGTTATAATAGCTTTATTATTGTTTTAGCTACCTAGCAATAAGTTAGCTATACTAAATGCTAACAAAAGCAGGGCATAATAATGTTAACGAAAAAGTATTGCAATTAATTAAAAAGTTTTGCTACTACTATTAAATAAATAGCTTAGCGCTATAATAATTTAAGTTTATATTATATAACGATTATAATTTCAACTATAAAATCCTAATTAACGTAATATATTTAAACAGCTACCTTGTTTTTTATATTATTAATGCTTTTATAGTTTTCTAAAGCGTATATTTCCTTTTATTTATATTAGCTAAAATTATATAAAAAGCCTTATGCTAACTTTAAATTAATATTTACTAAAGCCTGCTAGATATTATTATATGTAACGCTAGCATAAACTTTGCCTTAACAAAGTTTAGAAATAAAGCTAAGCTAATAAGGGTTATATGTAAACAAATGCTTATAAAGGCATATTAGTTAATAAGTAAACTAGAAAGATATTATAGCTCCTTTTACTAAATATTTAAGATTTTATACGCTAAATTAGCTAGCATTATATTTAACGATATTATTTTGCAAATAGCCGTTAAAATTGTTAATAATATAGTAAAACCTAATGGCTTAGTGCTTATACTTTTAGTTTTTAGCGCCTACCCCTAAATTACAACAAACTCCCTTTTATTACCTTTAACTCTTAAGCGGGTAAAAGTTATTTAAAAGGCTATAAGAATTCTTTATAAAATATTAGCTAAGCGCTAAGTAAATAATGCCTTTAATATTAGGAATGGTCTTATAATAAACGCAATATTATCTTTTTTTTTACAAAGCAAAATATATATATAATAAGAGAAAAAAAAGTAGCAAGGCTTTTATAAAATTATAGCCATTAATAGTTACAACGTTACTTTAGACATAATTAATAGATTTGTTATTTTCTAATCTATCCTTCTTTAACTATACTATTAAAACTATATAAACCCTAACCTTTTTTCCTCCTCTTAAAATAAAAATAATAAAGCTATTAATAATAACGCTAAGGCTGTTGCTAATAAAAAAACGGCGCTTATGCCGCCTTAGCTATGTAAGCAAGAATAGCTACTAGGCTTTAAAAATAAACTAAAAGAAAAGGTCGCTGCTTACGTTACTGCTGTTGCTTATATTACAAAAAAGAAGAAAGATAATTATAAATTAGCTATTAAGCTATAGAATAATAGTATTATTATAGCGCTAAAAGCCTTGTTTGAAAAGTTTGATATATATAAGGTAAAAGATTTTATTAGCTAGAGCATCTTTAGCTTTAAGTAATATAATAAGGCTAAGCATAGCAGCTACTATATATTCAAATCTTATATTATTTGGAAAATCAAAGGCAAGACCTTTAAGCTTTATAAAAAGTCTTGCCTTATTATCTAGGGCTATAATAATATAGCCAAAGAAGCTATTTTTATGCAATCGTCTATAATTTAACGTATAAGCTAGCGATTACTTCTTGCTCTAGCACTTTTATTTTTAGGCTAAAAAATAACGCTTTTACTTTATAATATTATGCAAGCTTACCTATAGTTATAAATAAAACTATTTTATACTGTTTTAGCTGCTATTTTAAATAAATTAAAACATAAATATTTTGCTAGAATAATTATTTAAGTAATTAAACTACTATATAGCATTGCTAAGGCAGAAGTATACTAGTTTGCAACGTATTAAAGCTACTATTAGGAAAAGCTAGGCATAAAAACGTTAACTTACAACTTATGTCTTTTAATTATAAAGGGGCTATTATCATTGTTTAATTTAGTAGGTATGTAAACAAACAATACTCTAATTTTAGCAATAACCTTTTTTGCAGCTGCTAAAGATAAAAAGCTAAAAAAGGCTAAGTTTTAAGCAAAACTTAAAATACTGCTAATAGTAAAAATACTCCTTAAGTTTAACAATGCTAAGTTATTACTTAACAATAATAACTTTCTTTTGTAATAAAAGGGTTAAAGTATAAAGATTATTATCATTAACGCTAAATCTTTAAATTACACTTAATGCTATTTAGAATAAAGAGCTTAAGGTGCTTATATTACGTTAATTTATTAGCTAAAGGCAGCATTTAACCTTTCTACTGCTGCCTAAACCCTAAACCCTAGCAAAGTTAAGTATGCTACGCTAAATAAGCGCTTTGCCTAGCAAATAGGCAACCTTTAACAAGGCCTACGATATATGCCCCTTAACTTTTTAACCGCTAAACTCTTTATATTTATAAACGGCTCGTTTGCAAATAATAAAAATTTAAGCTCTTAGATTAAATTTATATTTATCTTTGTAAACGAGGTTGTTTATATAGACAATTAATTTACAATTTAAGGCAACCTTATTTACTAAAGCTTTATTAAATGTAAAAAAGTTATTTAAAGCATTTTAGCGTTAAAAATCTATAGCATAATTAATAATTTTAATATTAAACTAGCAATTGTAACGATAATCCAATTAATTACAAACTAATTTAGTCTTCTACCTATTTCCTTTATTATATATATAGATTTATATTCGTTGTATAAATGCTTTATTAAGCTTGGTATAATAAAGGAGAAGCGTTTAATAATTAATATAATGGCACTTTGTTAATTATATAAATAGCAAAAGATCTCAAAAATTAAATGAATTAATAAAGATAATAACCTAGCTAATGCTATAACTAAAGCGTTGCTTAATTAAGCTTTAAAACGGCTTATTAACGATAATTAACTAACTATATAAATAAAAGAATTTATAAAGAGAGCTATAAACTAAAGTAATAAAAGGAAGAAAGAGAAAAAGGATAGGAAAGAGAAGTGTACACGTGTATAGCTAACCTTATTAAGTAAGCAATTGCTTATTTAAAACGTCTCTATACAATAGTAGGAGAAAGTATATAATTATATAGCTAGCAAAAGAAAAAAACTGCTAGTGTAGATTTATAGCTGGAAGGAAGGACCAGGCCTATGTTTGTTTGATTAAAGAACTAGTTTGCTGCAGACCGGCGCTAGCTAGCTATGGCTAATGCAGAATAAAAGAGGATATAAGCTACCTTCCGTGGGCTCGTTCCCTAACGTAAATAGCCTCCCTTCCTTCCAACAACCACCAACGAACAAATACATCTACATAACCCAATAGTGCACTATTCAACCAAGTGAGACCCTACTAACAATAATAGCAAATATTTTTTAATTATATATTTTTCATTTATTCTTTATATTATTTAGCTTTTAAAATTAAAATATAATTAAATGCTAAGCTATTTTGCTATTTTTGTTTTATATTTAAAAAAAATACTTAAAATATTATAGCTAAAGGCATTAGTTTATAGTTAATAGGGTTTTTTTATATTAAAGTAATATAAGAATAAAGTAGTATAAAAAGCTAATTTAAGCTAGTAAAAGGTATTAAAAGCTAATGTATGCTTTAGCGCTTTAAGATTAAATAATCTAGGGTTTTAGCCTTATTTTATGCTTTTTAATATACTTATTAATAATTGCATAATTTTTAAAAATTAGTAGATAAAGCGTTAATAAAAATTATAAAATCTAATAAAGCATTAAATATTTTAGTATATTATAAGTATTAGCTAGTTTTAAATATTTTTAACTTATTA
>JALRMF010000815.1:0-10877 GCA_026120015.1 Dendrostoma leiphaemia
TAAAACGATTAACTTAAAATATAAATTAAAGCAAATAATAAGTATAATATAAAAGAATATAAAGTTAAATAAATCTTTAACTCTTAAACATAAGACAAAATATAGGAATACCTTATTAAGTAAAAAAATTATAATTATATAAAAAACATATAAGAATTAATAAAAAACCTAGAAAATTGCAAGTAATTACTTAACTAATACTAATGGGCAAATAATCAAATAATATAATAATTAAAACCCATTACTAATACCACTAAAACCACTAATAGGCTCCTTAAAACCTAAAAACGCCAAAGCACTTAAATTAGCATTCTTAAACATTGCACCCTAGTTAACCACCCTAAAAGCACCTAAATCTTAAGCCTTTTAAATAGCTTTTAACTCTATTATAACCTTGCTATTTATTATAAATATAGCCTTTAAATGCTTAGCCTTTTTTATAGCATTAAGAGATTTAAAACTATAATAAATTATTTTATAGCCTTTAAAAACTACTTATTTTTTTTAAGCACAAAGTTAAGCTAAACAAGCTAACTTTTCTAATAAAGCTTTTTATAACTTTTTAAAATTGCGCTAAATTTAAAAAAAGCTTTCTTTTATAGCTTTTTCCTCTTATTTAATATAACGCTTTTTTATAATTAATTATTTAGCTTAGATAATTAGCATAGAAACTAATATTAAAGAAACGTAAACTTACCTAAAGATAAAAAAATGCTAAAACTATTGCAAAACTAGCTATAACAAACGTAAGCAAAATAATAAAATCTATCTTATACTATCTTGTATAATTAACTATATAATAAATAAAAAAAATAAAGCATAATATTAATACTAAAAGCCTTAATAAATAATATAAAGGCTAAAGCTTATTCTCTCTTTTTAAAGAGCGGTTTTTTAATTTTGCTAAATATAATAAATTAAAAAGGCATAAATATGCATATAAACAATATGCTAAAAGACTTATAAAAGATCTTTAAAAACAAAGATTATAAAAAGGAAAATAATATTATAACCTATAATAAATAGGATAAATTAGCATATAAAAAGGGTTGCAGGAAAAGAAACCTCCGCTGCTGCAATTTTTATACTCTGCTTATATAAACAAACTACTTATTTTATTAAATTAGAATAAGTTAGCAGTAGTTATATAATCTTTAAATTATTAGGATTATAGGTAACTTAGCAATAATCTAAGTAGGCTAGATTATTAGATTATTAAGATTATAGCTGTAAGCTAAATAAGCTAAATAATCTAAGATTAAAGAGCTAGATATATCTTTAAACATATTCTCTACTATTAAATAAACTTAGTAAATAGCTCTTTAGTTGTTAATCTAAGTACTTACCCTTAAGTAGCTTTATTGCTAGTAATTATTTGCCAAATATAAAATAATAATGTTTTTATACTATAATTAATATACTTTTTTAACTATCTCTGCTAATATAAACCCTTTAGCACTCTAGGAACCCATAGGACCCAGCAGTGATTATTACACGGCAGACAGGTTAAAGTTATTGTGTAAAAAAGAAAGGTTAAGGTTATAAATTAACGCGTAGAATGGGTATGCGCTTTTATACTTAGACTATAAAAAGCTTAGATTATTTACTTTGCTAGCTATCGCTTATTAATTACAGCTGTTATTATTGTAAAAAAAGGGATAATAGGGTAATTTTGCCGCATAGGCAGGCTATTGTGTGCTTTTAGATAATGGGCTATTAAAAAATTAGCTATTGAAAAATTTAAGCGAAAAGGTATAAGGTTAAACGAACCTAAGAGGTTAAAAGAGCAATTGAGGTTGCAAGAAGGAGCTAAAACCTAAGCAATAGGTTAAGTGAAAAGTAACTAGTTAAAAAGCCGTAAGAAAGGTTATTAGCTTTGTTATTAACCACTATTACTATTATTATTATTTTTGCTTATTTTAGCTTAAAAATTATAAAAGAGGCGTTTAAAGGCAAACGCTATTAGGGAGGAAACAATTGTTACAACTAAGGCTAAAGAGGTTTAATTGTAAAGTGCAAGGCTAGGGTTTGCCGAGACTTTATAAAGATCCTTTAGCAAGGCTATATAAAGGCCGGCACTTCCTTTTTCCTCTTTAAGATTTAGTTTCATATAGCAGCTGCACCTAAGCAATTAATCCTTTCTTTCTTTACAACTAGTGTGGTTATTTTGCCTGGTGATCCTTTGTGTCTAACACTAATATTATTTAGACTATTGCTATAGTAATAACTATAGCAGAGGTAAAGGCTTTTGCGGCAGCCTTTGTAGCGGCTTCTGTCTGCGTAACAGCTTTTAAGGCTATAATAGCAACTATTATAATAATCGCTCTCCCTAGCGGCGTATGCCTTGGAAAAAAAAGTGCTATGTATATAGCAAAGAAGATTATTAGTTAATAAAACACTCCTAAGAGAAATGCAACTAATTATATAATTAGTTTATTGCCAACTATTAGTTTAATAGTAATAACTCTAATAGCTTTAAAATATACTTAGCGAGTTATAAAGGTAATAAAGCAAATTAAATATAATTAAAAAACGAGGTTAACGATAATAACAAAGATTATAAAAAAAAAACCAAAGCCTTTACTTAGCTTGTAAACTAAGGCTTTCTATACTGTTTTACTAGCAATAATGTTTACTTTGCTAATAGCTTTAATATAAATGCAATGCAATTTCTTATTAAAGACTATTATACTTAGTTATAATTTTAAGGCATATTATTTAATATAAGTGCCGCGAGAGTATTTATAGCTAAAAAAAAGCAATTTCTTGCTTTATAATAAGAAAACTTTTTTATTTAGCTTAATAAGTTAATAGTAAAATAAGCTTTAATTAAATTTAGCAAAAGATTAGTAATAAACTTAATTAAAATTATTACCATTAACACTTTAATTAAGCGTGTTAACTTTTATATGCTAAATACTCTAATGCTCTTTTTACTTTACCTTATAAATATAAACCGCCTATGCATTTAATTTAACAACCTAATAAATCAACTTATTTATAATAATAAAACTATCCCTATTATATGTAAATAGGGCCACTTGTGGTTTTTTCTAAGTAAGAAGGAATAAGTAGGCGTTTTCCTTACGAAAATAAAGCTACAATGCCTTTATCGTTACTTTGGCTACTTAGCAATGTACTAACTTTATTAGCTGTTTAAGAAGGCTAGTTATAATAACGTTGATAAAAATATACTATAGTTAATTAAGAAGTTTTGTTACTATTGCTAATTGCATAGCAATGCCCTTTAGCACTTTAAGTTTACTTTAAAAGACAATTGTAAGTTTAATTATGAGATTTTTGCAAACGTTATATATTTTAAAAGTTGCCTTGTTTTTTATGTTCTAGACTTTTTAATAGCTTTTTATAGCGGTTATTTTCTTTTATCTTTATTGGCTAAAGATACTTAGGAAGCCTTATGCCTATTATAAATTAATATTTATTAAAAACCTTCTAATATAATTATATATAATGCTAGCACTAATTTTGCCTTTATAGAGTTTAAATTAAAAGCTAAGCTAATAAAAATTATATGTAAATAAGTCTCTATTAAAGCTTACTAGTTAATTAGTAAATTAGAACAATATTATGCTCTACTTTAATAAGCTTTTAATATTTTATATAATAAGCTTTATAATATAATGTTTAATAAAGTAATCTTGCAAATAGTCCTTAAGGCTGTTAATAATACCGTTAAACCTTATAAGCTTATTTTTACCCTTTTTGTTTTTAGCGCATACCCTTATATAATAATTAATTTAGCTTTATCGCTATTAATTATTAAAAGAGCTAAAGCGGTATAAAAGACTATAAAAGTATTATATAAGGCAGCAGCTAAGCGCTAAGTAAAAAGCGCCTTTAATACTTAGAATAAATCGTTTACTATAGATATACTTAAGCTTTTACTTTAAAGTAAGGTATAAGTTTAGCGAGAAAAGAATGGCTAGCAGGGGCTTTATAAGATTGCGGCTGTTAACAGTTACAATATTACCCTTAAAATGCCTAATAAATTTGCTATCTTTAAATTAACCATCCTTTAACTTTATTATTATAACCTTAACACCTTTATTTCTTTTTTTTCCTTAGTAACTATCTATTGTAACCTTAATATTAACATTCTTCTTTTTTCCCTAGCGACTAATAATAAAGATTATTAGCTCTTTAATAATGCTGCTAATGCTATTAGTGTCGTTAGTGATATAATTATAGTTGCTATAAAGCTTAAGCAAAGAGGACGACCTTTTAGCTTAAAGAATAAATTAGCTAACGCTTTCTTAACAAAGAAAAAAGAGGATAATTATAACTTTGCTGTTAAGTTAAGGAACAATAGCATTATAACGACTCTAAGCAAGTTGTTTAAAGCGTTTAATGCTTAAGAAATAAATAACCTTGTTAGCTATAGCGTCTTTAGCTTTAAACGCTATAGCAAGGCTAAGCATAATAGCTACTGCATTTTTAAGGCCTATATAATATAGAAAGTTAAAGGCAAAACTACTAAGCCTTATAAAAAGTCACGCCTAATTATATAAGGCTATAATAATAAGGAGAAAGCGTCTATTTTAACGCAGTTTCTTATAATTTAATATACTAGCTAGCAGTTAATTTTAGCCCTTGTGTTGTTATTATTATAAGGTAGCATAATGTTATTATTATGCAATATTACCTAAGCGTATTTATAGTTATAGACTAAACTTATATATATTATACTAGCTATTATTTTAGCTGTTTTATAGATTAAATATCTTTAAAACATTATTATTAGAGTGATTAAGCTACTTTACAACATTGCTAAAGCAGGCGTTTACTAGTTTGCTATGTATTAAGGCTATTACTAAGAAAAGCTTAATATATTAATTTTAATCTATAACTTATGCCTTTTAATTACTAATAAACCTTTAGAGACTTTTAGCCTTGTTAGTATGCAAACTAATAATACCTTTATCTTAGCTACGTTAGCTTTTTTAGCATTAAAAAACTAAAAGTTATAAAAGGCCTAGTTTAAGGCTAAGCTTAAAACCTTTCTTTCTCTTAGTATTACTTTAAATTTTAACGGCGCTACGTTAATGATAAATAAGGCTAAGCTAAACTTAAAGCAAAAGAGTTAAGGCACTAAGATTGTTTTTATTAATCCTAAGTTAGCTAACTAAGCTTAATAATATATAAAGCAATGTGCTTATAATGCTTATATTGCTTTAATTTGCTAATTAAAGGCCTTTTTTAATCTATTCATTGCTGCCTAGATTTAAAACCCTAATAAAAGCAACTATATAAAGCTTAATAATTGCTTATAATAGCAACTTAATAACTTATTAAAAAAGCTATAATATATTCCCTTTAATCTAGCAATAGCTAAGCTTTTTGCATTTGTTAACAGCTTTTTAGCTAGCAATAAAGATTTAAGCTCTTAAATTAAGTTTATTTTAGCGATTGAAAATAAGACTAATATTAATGGTTAATTTATATTAATAGGAAACCTTATATACTGGAGTTTTACTAAATGCAAGAGAGTTACTTAGAGCTCTTTAGCGTTAGAGATTTACAAAACTATTAACGCTTTTAATATTAGTCTCTTAATAAAAATAATGCTCTGCCTAATAACCAATAAACTTAGCCTTTCTACAATGCTTTTAATTATTTATATAAACTTATATTTTTTATATAAGTGCTTAGTTAAATTAAGTATAACTAAGGAAAAAAGGCTAATAATTAATATAATAGCTTTATATTAATTATACAAACAGCGCGAGATTATAAAGGTATAATGGGTTAATAGCGATAATAACCCTGCTAACGCTATAATAAAGGCTATACTAAATAAAGCGCTAAAACGCCTAGTTAACAATAATAAGTTAACGGTATAAGTAGAGGGTTTTATTTAAAGGCTTATAAACTAAGCAATAAGTATGTTTCTTTTATATAATATAACTATTACTTATTTCTTTTTTATTTAGGCAATTAATTGCTTATAGCTTAAGTTTTAAACTAATCTTTTAAAATATATAACAAAGGGTTATAAGCTAATACAAAAGACTGCTAGTGTAGGTTAATAGCTATAGCAATAGCCTAGTTTGCCTTAGACTAGAGGCATACGGCTACTAAAAGGAACTAGCTAGCTAAATGGCTAGCCAGGCCGATTTAGCCCAACGGCAATTGGAAGGGACCGTACGCGTGTATGCCTAATCCCTTTGGCGTACAACGATAGTTTCCCTTCCGTTCCTTCTGCTAAACATCATCAGCAACAACAATAGCAAATACACTCGTTTTCACCCCCTATTCAGACCTCTTCGTATACGGAGATTGACTTACCAACAATTAGATTTACTAATTTACTTTTTAAAAATAAATGTTTTTAATTTTATTATAATAAACTTTATAGTTTTAAAACTTAAGATATTAGTGTATTTATTTTATTTGCTATAAGTTAGTGCTTATTATAGTATATAAGCGTTGTTGCAATGCACTATTGCAAGTAGTTATAGAAGAGTACCTGCTATAAATGCTAAGAAATTTTAATATTAATAAAACTTACTATGTTTAATTTACAATATCTTAAAAACTTATTTTTCAAAATGCACTACAATTAAGTATGTAGTATATTAATCTTGAAACTTTTCATCAAGCTTTTTTCGAATTTATATCTTGCTTAATAATGCTGGAATTTATTTATAAAAGTGGTTAAGATTAGTGGGTTTTGATAGTGAATTCACCAGAACCCTGTGGTGAATCCCTGGTAAATTTACCATCAAATCATTTATAAATTTCCCTATGCAAATACGTAGTGAATTCGCCATAGCCATGGTGAATTTACCCCTTATTCTAATATAAAATCTTTAGTAAATTTATATCTTAAAATTTTATATAAATTTACTACGCTTAACTATACTTATAATTACCGTAGTCTTTATTATTTAATAGCTACGCTTTGCATGCTTTATTAAGTAATTAAGCCTTATAATTATTAATAGTAACTAATTTATATTAATAATAACTAATCTATATTAATAGTAACTAATCTACAATAGTAGTAACTAATCTACTACTTTTTATAAGCTTATAGCTAACGTATAAAAACCCTTATAAAAATAACATTTCTTATAAGCTTATAACTTTTATATAAAAAAACCTTTACTTATAATAGTTAGCAAAATAGCTTTTATAAGTTAAGCTAATAATAATAGCAAAAACCTTGCTTATAATATACTTAAGAAATATTGCAACAACTCTTGCCTCTTTTAAAAACTATTACTAGCTTAATATAATTAATAAACTAAACTAATTTCTTAAAGCAAATTATAAAATTCTTAAAGCATGTTATTTAAGCTATTTATTATAGTGTTTTCTTATACTATGCTTATAATTTGCTAAATAACAGCTTATTGCTAAAGAATTTAAATAGCAAATAAAACGTTTAAGGTTAAATAAGCTAAATAATAAGCTAAAGCAAAAGCTATTAAAAGATAAAAGGCAATTTTGCTTAAATAATAGTTTACTGCTTTAAACTACTTTAACTCTAAACTTAAAAGTTAAATTAAAAAGAATATAGAAATTATATAAAAACTTTAACTTTTACTATAAAATTTATAAACTTGCTTAAGCAATTATAGCAGAGAATTAAAGAAAAATACTAGCAGAAATCTATAGTAGTAAACTAACAAATTATCTTAAATAAAACCTTAACTTTATTTAAGATTATTTTTAAATCTTATCTGCTTATAAAAACTATTTGCAAACTTTGTTAAAAATATACAACTATAGTTAACTATTAAAATATTACTACCTAGCTCTTTTAACTTTCTAAATAATATTACCTACCCTTTAGTTTTTAACCTTAGAGAAAAACATAAAACAAAAACTAAACTTATAAAAAGGAAAAAGATTTAAAACCTTAATTATAAGCTTTTTACGCTTAAATATATCTTAAACTAAAAGCATTTTCAAAGTTTTAATTAGTAACACTTAAATAATGGTTCTTTTAAAATATACGCAAACTATTAACACTTAAAAAAAAAACCTATATTACGTTATATAGCAACCTTACTAGGTTAATCTTTTTATATTAAAAAAAATACTTTATTATATACAAAAGGTGCCTTTCCTATCCTTATACTTATTATACTTTATAGGTAATTTCTTAAACTATTTAAACATATATTTCTTTTATAAAAAAGAATCTAAAATATAAAACTTTATAACAAAGAAAAGCTATCTTTTCTTATTTAATTTAAATATAATAAGCTTTTAAAGTAGCGCTGTAATACTTACATTAATTAAAGTATTTTTCTCTGCAAAATATAGCTTCACTATTAAAGAAAGGCTAAGCTACTTTGCAAAGTAAAATAAACCCTTATATTAATTAAAACTAAATAAACAATATTTTTACTCTAGCTACTTAACTAAAACCAAAACTATATTAATACTACGCTTTACTAGCCGTTAATAATAACTCTAATAACAACCTAGATTTATTAAACTATAATAATAATAGCAATAGCCTTTATAAACTACTATTAGACCTTTAACGCAGCTATAAGCACTATCTTTTTAACTTTAATCTTTTATTAACTTATAAATATATATTTATACTTGCTAATAATAATAAAGGCAAGATTATACCCCTGCTATTTAAAAAAATTACTATAAAATAAAAATTTAAAAAAGTAAGCATTAAACGCTTTTATTTATTTAAAAATTAAAATAACTATAATAACTTTTAAAAGGTTACTATTTATAAAAATAAAATCATTATTTAAAAAAAAAACCCTAACATAGTTGTACAGTGAGTTGCGCGCGACAGTGAGTTGCGCACTTTTTCTATTTTACAATACGTACCTTTTTAACCCGCAGTTTCTCTATAATAAACAATAGCTAGCTTACTCTAAAAAAACTAGATTATTACTATAATCAAAGCAATTAGATTATTAAAAAAATAAGCTAAAATTATACTGCTGCACTTTATAACGTTTTATTTATTATACTTTGCAATTACATTAATAGCAAAAACGCAAAAGCAAATACTTAACTACTAATGCAAAAATTAACTGCAACTAAAAAAAAGGCTCTTATTTATTATATTCTTAATTGAGATATGCATAGATTTTCGCCTTAGATTAAAGATATAAAAAATATAGCTAATTATCTGCTAGCAATGCATAATAGCAAATGCATTAAAATACATTAAGCATAATGCTTTATTTAGCAATATTTAAAGCTTAAAATATGCGTTAATTGTGTATATAATTATTAGAAAGCCTTTTGCAAAAATTTAAAGATAATTAGCAATTAGTTTTACTTAATTGCAAATATAAAGGCAAAGTATAATATTTAAAACTGCGATTTTTACAACTTTAACAAAACTAGCTTTATAATAAGCATAATCTAACTATTTTTAGTAATTATGCGTTTAAGTTGTATTAGAAAACTAAAATTAGTTTAGCCTAGCAATTAAAAATAAGCAATAATAATTATTTGCATTAATAGTAATAAATATACAATGCCGCCGTTTTTAATCCTCTAAGGCTGCTATTACTTTGCCTAATAATATATATAAATTAACCTTTTTAGTAATTAAGTAATTAGATAATTTTTAATAAATAAATAGATAATAAAACTAGCATATAATAGCTGCAGCATTTTAATAAATATTTTAAACTACGTAGAAAAAGCGCTTATAAGATGATTATGCTTGATAGCTATAAAAGCTATATTAGTGTAAAATTTAAGGCTTATTATAAAGAGAATAATATTATTCTACTTTGTTTATTTATTTATTTATTTTATTTAACCTAGCCTTTTAATTTAAATTATTTTAATATTTTAAAGTTAAGATACGGCAATTAGATTAACCTTTTTATCAAAGCTAGCATTATTTATATTACTAAGGTAAAGTTTTTAACTGCTTTTAAAGCTATATTTTTTGCAATAATAACTAAGAAAAACATTAATAAATTATTTAAAAGGGCTAGACTTATCTCTTTTAACCTAAACGCTATTATTTTAAAGCTAGATATTAAGTTGCAGATACTAACACCTCTTTAAACCCCTTTTAAGCCTATCTTTTCTTTTAATTTACAAACGCTTTATAACCTTAATAAAGCAATATTACAATTTAAATTAATTAAAACTAAGATTGCAAATTATTAAAAAAGCTCTTTAACATTAATTTTTTATATTATAGATTACTTTTTAAAAAAAGCATAAGAAATTACACATTAGTTAACTTTAATAAAGTTTAAAGTATATATTTTTAAAAGGTAAATATAGCATTTAGAAAAAGGCGCAAGGCTAAAAAAACTTAATTATAAGATAAAGGAGATAATTTTATATTTAATAATAAAAAGATTTTAGCTAAAAAAGGTATAGTTAATAAGCAATTAGAGAGAAAAGAGGAAAATAGTAGTCTATTAAAACAAAAGCAAGCGGCTGGTTAGGCTTATAAAATCTATCGCAAGTCTAGCTATAATACGCAAACTTATTTAAAGGCTAAAGATATAAGTAAAAATAATAGCTTTAAATAATTTTAATTGATTTTAAGCGTTGGTGTAGAGTTTTGATTAATTAAACTTGTAAGGTATAATAGAAGTGCGCGACTCACTGTCGCGCGCAACTCACTGTATAATCACGTTAGGCATTTTAATAAAACTCTTTAAAATCTTTGCAATAAGAAAATCTTGCTCTCTTATACTCTTAAAAATAAAAGAAAAATTGCAATAATAATATTTATTAGCTTTATTTAATATAATAGATTAGAAAAGCATAAACTAAAGGCATATAATAAAAAAAGAATAAAAAAACTTACTAAAAATCTTTAAGAATAAAGATTGTAAAAAAAGAAATAATATTATAACTTATTTAATATATAAGTTATAAAATAAGCTAGT
>JALRMF010000816.1:0-10864 GCA_026120015.1 Dendrostoma leiphaemia
TGCAATAAACTGGTTAGTATATAGTAGATAATTAAATAATTTGCTTATATAAAAAACAAATTTTACTTATTATTAAAAACAAAATTAATAAGCAATATTAAAATTAGATAGAAACTATAAACCTAGTATTTATAGGGTAGAGATAGTATAGCTAAATATATTCTAATTTTTATTAGATTTAGAACTTTTTTAAATGATTGGAACTTTTTTTTGGGCGCTTTGCTAAAGGTTGAGCAGAAGCACTATTAGTGTTGTAGATAACTTTTATATTATTAAAAGTTTTTTAGTGCCTAGAGAATAGTTTTATAGGATTATAAAGAGCAGTTAAATCTTTATGCGCCAAAGAACCACTTTCCTTAGGAAGCGGGGTTAGCGCAGTTATATTACTATCCTTATTAATCCTCTGCAAGTAAGCTAATTTCTTGCTTTTAAAAAAGGAGGCTTATAATTCGTCATTGACAGCGGTAAGATTATAAACTATAATGGGAGTTTATAGGGATTAGGTATCTATTATTATTATTATAATTTATAATAAAGAATATTAATAATTATATCTAATTTAAACGGTATTGTTAGGTTTTTAGTGCTTGTAGTTATATATTGGGATAGATTAAAAATGTATTTGCTAATCTTTTGGAACGAGAAAATCACCCTTAACAGAGTAACAATAGTGCTTTAGGAGGTTAGGCGCTGCCTAAGGCTAGAAAAGGGCTACTTAATATTTAGGATTTTAACTAAAGAAATAAATTTAAGTGGATTTTTAATAGTATTGGCAGTAAACATAGCATTTTTATAGCAAAAACTATGCATATAGCTAGTAAGATATATGTGTTTGCCATGCTTTTAAAAAGAAGTCTAGGTTTCACTATAACCGTTACATTTGTTGTGCTTATGTCTCTTAGTGTTGGGCAACATAGCGTAGACATAGTTGGCAAACCATCCAATCTCTAGTATAATATTTTTGCTAACTAATAGAAATCTTATCTAAAGCTTAAAAACTGCTAATAACTTTTTGGTAATATTATTAAAACCAATAAAAAGGTTATTAAAGAATGGAAACTTTTTAGTATTGACAAAGCCGCTTATTATAACAAATAGTAAATTATAAAACCCTTTAAAAGGGCCATTATAACTGTAACCTAAAGTCTTAGATAATATTATAAGAAACTAACCGATATGTTGACTGGGATTTAAATTTATTATACCATACAAAAGCATTGTTTTAAAGAAACGCAAATTGCTTAAATTATATTTCTACATTGTTATTTATAGGAGAGAAACTATAAGGAACAAAGCTAAAGTAGGGTTTATAAACAATATAAAAGTATTTATTAAGCTACTTGTTAAAAAAGTTATTATTTTTTTTAGCAAAGTTAAAAACGTTTAAAGATAGATAATTATTATGGAGTTTATCTAGCATATCATTAAAGTCTATCGTTAGCTAATTTAGTAGAGAGATTGGAATCTAGATTTAACTGCACTAAGTATAGTTTTTAAAGATTTGCTCTTTCTTAGAAATACCAGTCTTTAAATTAACAATCTTGCTAATTGCTACTAAGGTAAAGAGAGTTAAATATAGGTTAAAAAGGTTTAGTCTAGCATTAGGCTAATAAGCCTTAAAGTAGTTTTTTTATTTTTTGCAAATTAAAGCTATAATGTATTATTATGTGATTTTTTATATAATAGTAGCAAACTTTAGAAGAAAAACCAAAGAAAAAATAAATTGTTAGGTTATAAGAGATATTACAACAAAACGTTAGGTTTTTAATAAGTATAGAGTATTAAAAAACGGCAAAATAAAATAAGACTATAATCTGAATTATTTATATAATATACAGCGTTTAACATAGCAGCTTATAACAATCTTTTACAAAGACTAATTTTAATTTTAGAGTTAGTTTTAAAATAAAGTAAAAGTAATATATTTTAATTAGTAAGTAGCATTTATAAGAGCTGAGATAACCTATAATGTAAAAAGTTAAAAGATATAATAGGTAATTTCTTGCAAAAAAGAAGATGATTAGCAAAGTTGACAATTTTGTTAATTGCTACCAAGGCAAAGAAACTTAAATATTGTTTGGGAAGGGTTATTTAGATCTATCATTGGGCTAATATATATAAAAGTTGTTATTTTGGTTATAGTAAATCAAAGTTATAATATATAATTATCTGCTTTTATATATAGCAGTAGCAGATTTAAGTTTAGAAAAGTAAATTATTAGGGCATGGTAAATATTTCAAATAAACATTGCGGTTTTAACTAGAGTAAAGCGTATAAGAAGAGCAAGGCAGAAAAAGAGTATAGTTTAAAATATTTATATAGCATAGAGTATTTAATATAATTATATATAATAGCCTAATATACAATCTAAGGTTAACTTTAAAGTTAGTTTTAATATAGATTAAAGTTATAGGTTAAATTTATTTAAATAGCTTTTATCATTAGGTCTTAATATAAGAAGGTGCTAAGTATTCTAAGATACTCATTATTAGCAGATTTATAAGAATAATATATACCCATGCTAATATCTTAACAAAAAATAAACTAAGGTTATTTTTTTTAAAATACTTTATTAAAAACATAATAAATTATCCTAAAAGTGGTTAGCACCAACGTAGAATGCAGGGTTTTCGGTTTTAGAAAAACAGTCGGCCATTGCTTCCTATTATATCTAAGTTAGGGTTAGATTAGCCCAGCAATGTGTCTAGCATTCTGCGTAAACTTATTATTTTTTAAAAGCAAGGGCGACTATCTTTGGTTAAGTGTACAGCAAAGCAAGCGAGAAAGGACAAGCAGTATACAACCGCACGGCTACAATCTATTCTAATTTTAAAAATCAACATTACTAATTCCAATCTCTTATTATCTAAGGAAAAGGGAAAGGTTAATCTTATTAATAAAATTTAATAATATAAAAAGAAATCCTATAGTTAAAGATCTCAGGATTTAAAAAATTGCATATAGTGTTAACTAATAGCAAAAAAGACTAGTTTAAGAAAAGTAAGACTTTTTTAAGAAATAATGTATAATAATAAAGCTTTGGCTATAATATACTATAAGGTTTACTATTTATAAAAAACGCCGAAGGAGATAAAGCCCTATATATAGTTGAATTTTCAGATTATATATGCACTAGTGGAAGATTAGATTTTTGTGCAGGATAGATTATATTTCTTATATTTGCAATATTTCCTTAAAACCAAATTTAAATTGTTTTTTATTTGCATTAAATGCAAATTGTTTATAAAAAAGAAAAAATTACCAAACGCCTGCCATATAAACAATCTAGCATTAGGTTATATTTATCAGTATCTAAAAGAATTAAACAATCTATTACTGCTAAAGAAATGTTTTATTAGCATTTATACATCTTATAGTTAAATTACCAAATTTACTATTAATATAAAAGAGTGTACAAGCGGTTATTATTGCAAATTGAAAAAGAGACATATCACCGCTTTCCCAAACAATATTCAAGGCTTAGCAACTCACATCCTTCCACACCCGCTAGTCAACGAGCTTAAAAAGATATATATCTATTTTATTAATCCTTAACAACCTATTGCATCTAATTTGGGCTTTATGCTTTTTATCAACCTAAACAAGCTTAAACGTATGCTGGTCTAGCTAAAGAGGTGAAACCCTCTTTATAAAGATATTATTATCTCTAAAGAGAACCTGCAAAGCTGGGGGGAGTGGTGTCTAGGTTCAAAGGTCGCCACAAGTCTAATGAAACAGATGATTTTATACGAGTTGCATCTAAAAGATAAAATTAACGCTGGTTACTATATACCAGCTATAGAGCATAGCTATCCTAATAAGCTAGTTTAAAATATATAAAAGGTTTTTGCACATTTACAACTTTAAAAGGCAGCTATTGCTAAGATAAAAGTTAAAAGCAATAATAAGCTTAGTGGTACGTAGCTAAAACGCAAAAACCTTAAAGAAATAGATATTTAAGATATTAAAGAAGAGATTTTAAAAAGAATATTAATAGGTTTCTTAAACATTAATAAAAAGGCAGAGCATAATCTAAAAGAGCATTTAAAAGCAGTTTATATAGTAACACTAAAGACTAATAGATGCGTTTAAGGCTAGAAACTATGCAATATAGCGTTAGGGTTTTGCCTTTATAATAACAGAGCAAAGCCCTACTTTGTCCACTACAAAAGTAAAGACTTTGCCAACTTTAACAATCTAGATTTTTTTTCTAAAACATTTCCCTATTTATTTCCTTAAGGCCGAGATAGCCTAAAGCCGCTTAATAACACAAACATTAGTAAAGAAAAGGCAGGTTTTTAGTTACAAAAGCCAAACACTAGCGGTTAATTGGGTTAAAACTCTTTCCCTCTTTAAAAATAATGCGCTCTTATACTATAAAAATATAATAGAAATAAATTTATATATTATAATATTTATTTGATTATATTAATAGATATATAGATTCACAATTTGCTACACACCCAACATTTCTGTTTATAATTTTCAACATATTAGTCCGCTTAGAGAATAAAAGGATTAGTAACATTTAGATAAGGAACGCTTCCTTTCCACAAATAAAAGCAATTCTAAATACAATCACAATAAAAGACATTAAGAAAGCCATTAAAAAATATTATACTATAAAAACAATAATAAACAAAAACATTGCCTATCTGCTCTAGCAAATAATAGCTTTTAGACAATAATAATATATATTAAATAAAAAGCAACTTTACTGCTAAAGAAAGATTATATCTCTATGCCTAAAGCATAGAATGCCTTGCATATAGTTTACAATCAATCTTAACAATCTAACTAATAAGGTAAACATAAAGCTCTTAGCTTATTAGATAGCAAATGAATAAATCACCAAAGAGCTAATGCATAAGTTTTATGCTGGTATTAATTATATATAGCACTTAGTATAAGATTTAGTTAGTTTAGCAACGTTTTTCCATCGAAAGTTAAACTTATTCTTTAAGCACTTTATCTCTATAGGCAACAATTCTATCTTTAGGAAAATATCTTGCTATTTTAAGTATATAAAAACCAATTAGCATAGCGCCCTATACCTTTATAGATTCCTTTAGCTATATGCAAATATTAAACTGCCTAACCTATTTAAAAATGTTAAAAAGCCAGAGAATCTTAGATACACAAACAATATATACATATATATCAATTCTATCTTTAACGAGATATATATTATATTACTTAGCAAGTTTTTTAACTTTACCTAATAGATAAACTAACTTTGCTTTATAATATTATAATAAAAATAGAGCTAAAGCATATTAATCTAATAATAGCATTTTTAAAAACATTAAGCATTTAACCAAAGATCTTTAAAAGCTTAATAAGACATTTAACAATAAAGCAAATTTAATAGCATATTACTATTAAAAGCATAGCTATAGAGCTACCTGCACAAAGTACAGCTTTTAAAACTACGCTAAGTCAAAGACCCAGCACCTGTGTCGCTTTAAAGCCCTATAGACATTACGCAAAAAGACTAAATTCACTAGCAAGGGTTTTTTCCATATTTAACAAAACTACGAGCGGGTTCATTGTTACTATCCTACGTTAGCGGTATTAATGCGCTATAATATAAACACTACGTTTTTGCTAACTAATTCAGCTAGGTTATTAATAATTTACTACGCAATAAATTATATAATTAAGCTTAATACACTATTATAGAAATATATATCTTTCTTAAGCAAGCTTATAAAGGGCAGCAAATACCAGCTGTATTAAGATGCTGCTGCAGATAAAGCACTGATAAAAAAAGCAGCACGGCAAAACAATAAGACACGGCAGTTTCTCGCGTATATAGCTAATTAAATCTTTATAAGTCGAGAGTTATTAGCGGTTAAAATCTATAGCAACCTTTTTAGTTATAAGAATAGCTATAATAGCCAAAAGATTTAGCGTAGTATCTATCTTAACACGCTATACTAAGCGGTTTTTTAACGTTGGAATAGATTATATAAGATGGCAGGCCTAGAGGTAGAGTTTAATAAACCTGCTAAAATAATAAGGTTTAATGCTTAAAGGCGATATTTATCCTTGCTATTAGCATATGCACATTATAGTTATTTTCTCCAAGGCTTTTGCTTTTATAAATACGTGTTAACTATATAGATACAAAGGATCAAAAAAGGTATATAGTTAAACTAGCCGCAGTTTATTTTATTTGATTCCTTTTTACTAAATAAAGAGTTATAGATATAAGAGATAGTTGCAAAGGAGATAAAAGCTGTTTTTATCTTAAATAATATTTTAAACAATAATAAATTTGGAACGCAGAATGGATTTTATAGAAGGTATAACTAAGATTCTTTTTAAGTAAAGTCACTATAAGAAGATATTAAAACCTTGGTCTGCCGTAGACCAAAAAATAGAAACTATTAAAAATATAAAGTAGTGCTAACAGTCTATAAATCAGCAGTGCTTTTTCTTGCGCTGTTTATTTTATAAAAGAAATTTATAAACGCTATTAAACAAAATCCTGCAAAACTATAAATAATATTTAAGAAATAACTACTACGCTATATTTATGCTATTGTTGAGAATATTTGGTTACTTTATAAAAGCGCAAAAAACGCTAAGCAAAACGCAAAGCTATAAGCAAACTATTTTAAAGGTAATAAAAGCATTAAATATAACAAACCTAAAGACGCTGTCAAGCTAAATGTAGAGTAGGAATTTAATGCTAGTAATATCCGCCACGCATTTTACAATGCTATTTCTGGCTTATACAAAGATAGCAGCATTACAAATAGGTTTTTATGCTTTTAAAAACTGCTAGCTTAACTCAATACTTTTAAATTTATAAATAACGCTAAATATAATTGCACGTTTACTAATAGATTACTAATATATAACATATATTATATTATTATAAAATAATACTTTTAAGCAATAAAAGCATTATAACTATAGCTGAATAAGGAAAAGTTGCTTGTTATTAAGGATAATAAAGAAAAACCTAAGCATATAAGTGCTAAGACAAATTTTAACAATGAAACAGCATATTTAAGCCAAAGTGCTATGCAACTGTAAGTCTGGCTAAATATAGCCTTTAGTAATACTTTTAAATAAGTAGCAAAGGTAATTGATAGAGAAAAAACATTAAATTAAATGTAAAAAATTATACTAAGGCTTATTTATATTTTTTTAAATAAAAGGGCTTAAAATATAGAGAAATAACACCTAGAGTATATTGGTAGTTAAAGAGGCATTAGGAAAACTTAGATTATTTATGCTCTTAAGAATATATTCAAAGCAAAGTATATATTTAATAAGCTTATTATTATAGCTATGTTAAAAGCAGCTGCTGCTGTTATTAAAGGTATAATAATATATTTAGCTTTGGGGCTATCTTTTAAAAATAAAACCAAATTAGTAAAAAATTTTAAAATGCTGATTTTAGCACAAAGCAAGGAGCGTTAACGTTGCTGTAATGTTTTTATTATCAACGAGGTAAGCTTTCTTAGTTTATATAACCTTTTTAAAATAAACAATCAATTGCAAAAGCTGCAAAAGTTTCCCAATAAGCTATTTAGCAGCTTGCTTATTATTATATTTATAAGAGATTTCCTTTAATTTTAGCTAGTTTAAGCAGCAGGGTTATTAAAAAAAACAAAGCATCTAAAGCTGACTGCAAGCAAAAAAAGGCGTAAAGAAAATAAGGCAAAAAAGCTCTAAGAAAAGTTCACATACATTGTCATCTTTAACAAGTAAAAACGTGCTAAAAGAAACTTATACCTTTTTAATCTACTGCGTAGGCTTTAAAAAAAAAAGCAAACATTATAAAATGCCTTAAAGGTATAAGCGTTATATAAACAGAACTTGTAACTTAATTTTACGAAAGAAAAAAGGGCCGTTATGCTTTTAAATTAATATTAATAAAATATAACTCTCTATACAGCTTTTATTTTTAGCAAAGAGACTGGCTGCAAGCTATTAATTTATATAAATCAGCATACCTAAAAGGGTAAAGCGCTATTAAAGGCAGAGAAAAAAGCTGTAATGCTTATAGGGGATAATAGCAAAGTTGCTATGCTTAGACTATTTCTTTATATTAAAAGTATACTGGTTATAGTTAACAAAAATAAATATATAACTTTCAACGTTATAAACGGCGCTGAGTTTATAGCTACTGGCATCCTCTACCCTTCTGGGTTAGAGAAAATTCCAGTGAGCGACATACTCTCTATCTTTGTAAAAGCACTGAGCGGCATCCTCTTATAGTTATCTGCTATGCACAAGCTTTATATTCTATGTCTACCGCCTAACACAGTTATACTACTAGCAAGAAAGTTTAAAATCCCAAGCTATAAACTTATAAGATTACTCCCTTTAAACACTAACCATGCTAGCAATAAAGTTAAGGTTCTCTACAGAGGGTTACTATGCATATTAGTATTTGTTATTATAGACTATAAAAGCCAGAGATAAACCTTAAGAAAGGCGCTGTTGGGGCTGTATAGGAAAATAACGTTGTAGGTTTCTAGAAAGCTATAAAAGTATAATTTTATTAGTATATATATGCAGTTGTTTTAAGTGCAGCGTTTGAAAGATATAGCTTTAATTAGGCTGTTAAAGGTAGCTAAATTTTTAAAAGGTCGTATGCCGGATAATCTTATAAAAGAAATAGCAAAGCTAAATACTCTTGCTATAAACACTATTAACCAATATAAGGCATAATATAAATATTAGGGTTAAAAAAGTATTATATTTTTTTAGCCTACCTAGCTTAGCTATATTGCATTCTTTCGCTTACCGGTTTTAATATATTCAATGGTATAAAGAGTTTATCTATAATTCTAATGCTTTTATAATAGCGTTGTATAATAAATATATAGAAAAAGGTTAGGATAATTAAAATTTTAGACACTTTTTAATTTAAAGATACTTATTTTTTGCAAAGCTAGTCTATCTTTTTTTATATTAAGCTATACTATATATTAGCTATGTTTCAACAAGCGAGAAGCTCGGCTGCGGTTATCTAAGCAAAGGTACCAACTCAAGAGGAAATAACAAGAATGCTAATCAAATTCAGCTCGTCTTCCCACCTATTAAAGGCCAGAAATACATTGGCAAAAATGCCGGAAAGTTAGCTTAGCAAGTCCATAAATACACCTTTACTAATCTAGTTAAATATGCCTAAAACGAGATTAGATAATAATTTGCAATAAAAGTAGAAAAGGCAAACTAATAAAAGCTATAATAATGTATTTAAGCATTCTATATGCAATTAGCATATATGCCTTTTATCAACAAAATGGCCTCCTTTATATAAACAATAATGCACTATACCCAAGCGCTATTTCCACGTTTATATAAGTCGCAAAGAGGGCAATACTTAACTCTTATAGCTTATATTAGCAACGCAGCGATATAAGAGCAACTATTCAACGGCAATGCTCTCTTTTCTTTTTAAGGTTTTAAATCACGCTTAACCAGTGAATATAATAGTATAGAAATCTCTTTTCCACTTAAATATAGGTTAATATTATAGCAGAACAACAGATTACAACCACCTTTAAGATACGTTAACCAAAATAACCAGTAAATAAAGCAGTAAACAATAGCATACTCTAATATAACAATAGCATAGGTGCTAGTGCTAATGTAAGTAAAGATATAAGCAATAATTAAGACATTTTCCTAATATTATTATAACGTTCAACATTTAAAACTATAAATGTTACAAAAGTTTGCAAGGTTGCTTTTTAATATTAATCTAAAAATACATTATAACCAATTAGACCTTTATTTCTAACGAACAAAGGTTGCATTAAAACTTAATATTAAATATGCTTGCCTTTAGTTTACATTACTTTCCAACCTTTTTTTAATGCTTTACTTTACTTATTATATATAAGTTTAAAAATAAATAATTATGTTTTTTATAAACTAATAATAATTCTACCTAGTCTTAACTTTTAAATTATTGCTTTAAGTTAAACCAATGCTTAATCATTGCTATAAAAACTGCTTTATATAATATTAGGTTATTATAAAGCAAAAGCAGCAATATATACCCAAATCCAGCATTATTAATAGAGATAACCTTGCTAAAAACAAGTTACCTTATCTTAAAGCAAACTAAAAACTAGGCATACTTTGCAAAGCCAAAAATAAAGTATTATAAAATGTTAACGAAGTTTAAGAGACTTTTGTATTGCTATAGCATAAGATAATGTCAAAAGAACCTTTGCATAAAAAAGCCTGAAACCTTGTCTTGGATATTTTTGCACATTTAGCAAAGGCTTAATATATCGGGATATAGCAGTTTATCATAGGTGCATTTAACTAGTTTAAAAAGAAAATGGCATAATGTACTTATTTTATGCAGTTATATCTTAATTATTAGAGTAGCAGCTAAGCAAATCAAAGTAAAAGAGTTTAAAATAAGAGCTTATGCAGGAGAGACAAAGTATAGAGGATAATAAATTTGTTTTGGGAAACAAATTTCTGTCTAGAGAGATCTGTTGTCTTGCGTAGTGATTCTAACCCTAGCATTATTAATTTTAAAGCTTTAGATTTATAATAGTTATCTTTAGCTTACTAATTATAAATCTTATTAATAAAGTTTATAGCTATTGATAAGAAGCAACTTGGAGAAGTTGGAGATAAACTTACTTTTTCGCAGCGCTGCACCCAATAACCATTAATTTCTAACGCACTAATCATTTTAAACCTTTTACTTAGACTAATTATAGCCAAGCGGCCTATCATTGACTTTTCTCGCGCTGTTGGAGACTAAAATATAACCTTTTTAAACAAAAGGCATTAAAATATATAATTTAATTTTAAAAGCTTAATAAAATGCTTTAACTTTAATATATAAAGCTATTTATACTTAAGTTA
>JALRMF010000817.1:0-10847 GCA_026120015.1 Dendrostoma leiphaemia
ATACTTTTTAAAAGTTATAATACTTTATTAATATATTAAATAGTTTAATGTTTATATTTATTACTTTGTTATATATAAAGCATAAAATATATTATTAAGCGCTATATCTTCTATATTTAAGGTTTAGTGCTATATTTATAATATTATAACTTATTTTGCTTTTTTTAAGTTTTAATTTTTTGGTTTATTGCAAGCTGCATTTTTATTGCTATAAAAAGTTGTTTCTTTTATTATTAACTTATTGCTGCTTTAAAAAGGTTTATATTTTTTCAATTGATTTTTGTTCTTTTATATTTTTAAGCGATTAATAGCTTAAAACTTTATTATACTTATTATTTATATTAGACATAAAGATCACTAGGCAAGATAACTACGCTGGTTACAAAGGAAGAAAGGATTAATTGCTTAGGTGTAGCTATTGCATTAAATTAAATCTTAAAGAGGAAAACGGAAAGTGCCGGTCTCTATATAGCCTTGCCAAGGGGTTTTTATAAGGCCCTAGCAAGCTTTAACCCTACACTTTACAATTAGGTTTCCTTAGCCTTAGTTGTAATAATTATTTCCTTACTAATAGCAGTCGCCTTTAAACGCCTTCTTTGCAATCCTTAAGTTAAAATAAATAAAAATAATAATAACAGTAATAGTAGTCAGTGACAAAGTTAGTGGCCTTTCTTATAGCTATCTACCTAATTACTTTTTATTTAATTTATTGCTTTAATTTTAACTTTTTTTTACAACCTTAGTTGCCTTTTCAACCTCTTAAGTCTATTTAACCTTATACGTTTTTGCTTAAATTTTTCAACAGCCTATTATCTAAAGGTATATAATAGCCTGCCTATGTGGCAAAATTACTTTATTATCCCTTTTTTTACAATAGCAACGGCTATAATTAGTAGGCAATAGCCAGCGAGGTAAATAGCTTAAGCTTTCTATAGTTTAGGTATAAAATCACACACCTAGCCTACTTATTAACTTGCAACCTTAACTTTTCTTCTTTATATAATAACTTTAAGCTATCTATTACCCTTAATTATTAATTTATTTTATTATATAATGCCTAGTTTCTTTTTTTACTTTTAATTTTTAATTATTAATTGCTAGTTATTATTATGCCTTGCTATGCATCTAAGCCTGCGTTTAACCTTTTTTAAATTTTAATTAATAAAAAAGATAAATATTATTACTTTTTTTTTCTTTGCTTAGCCTTAGTTTCAACTTTATATAATTTGTTAGCTTATTTAGCGCCCTAAAGTTCGCCGATTTTTTAACTAGCAGCAGCAAAAGCTATTTAAAAATAGCTTTGCTTAGTACCTTAAAAGCCCTGCTTTTAATAAATAAAATATATTTTATTTTTATTATTATCTTTATCTTTATTTCCTTTATATAGTTAATTATATAAACAATATTATATCTATGCATATTAATAAAATCTTAGCTGCTTATAAGCGCAATTTAAAAAGCATTTTTACTATTAATATACTTAAACCTAATAATAATATTATTAATGCCTTGTAAGATAATAGTGCTTAAAATGCGCCTTAGTTTATTAGCAGTATTGTTAACTAAAAGCGCATTCTTAATATTAATCTTCTTTATAGTTTTAATAATAGCAATAAACTTATAATATTATTAAAGAAACCTATTATAAATACTTTTTCTTTATACTTTTAAGCAAAGCTAGCCAATTAACTAATCCTTATAATAAGTTTTTATTATCGCTAGTTTCTTTTAATAGCCTAATATAGTTTTTGCAACGCCTGCCTATACTAAAAAATGCTTTTACAATGCCTTTGCCGCTTAGTATAATAAGTTACTTTATCTTATAAATATCTATACTCTTTGTCTAACTTATTAAAAATAAGCTTTAATAAAATAATAGATAATAATCTTATAATTATTAGCAAAAGTTTTATAAGCTAAAACAACATTATTAAAATGCGTTAAAGCAGCTTTTGCAAAGATATTACCGCTTTGCCTTGCTTTTAACCTAATACTTAAATTTTCTAAGAAAAGTTTTTAATTTAAGGTATTATTAATGCAGGCAAAAATATATATATCTTAACTTTAAACTTTTAAATCTTGCATTTAAGTAAGTTTTTCTAATCTAATAATAGTTATAGCGCTATTATAATTATTTTAAATGAGTAGGCTTAGATTTATATACTCTATTGTGCCTTTTGTTTTAATAAATAAGCAAAATTTTATTTTAAATCGCATTTTAAAGATAAATATTTAGTATTATAGCCTATTTTTATTATAGTTTATTTTATTTAATAATATTAACTAAAACATTTAAGTTAGTGTGCCTTTGCAAATATAAAATAGTTTTTTAATCTTTTAAGGTTATTAATTTCTTTTCTTTGGTTAACTTTTCTAAGGGATCTTAGCTAATTTGTTCTTATTATTAGCCTAGTCTTCTTTTGCCTAGCAACATTTTCCTTTAAACTTTTTATATTGTTAAATAGCCTATCTAGCATTTTCTAAGTTGTTTTTAAAGATTTATTTATTATACTTACTTAGCTAGCTTTTCTACTTTACTAAGTAATAAACATTATTATCTAAAATTATTTTATCGCAAATCTCTTTAATCTCTTACTCTACATCGTCTTTTTCAAAGTTAGATAAGTTTGCTAGCTTTTATATTAACTCTTTTTAATTTCTCTTTTATAGTTTTAAAAGGCTAATATAAAAGACATTATGCTTATAAAAATACTTCTTTAATAATATTAACTAATATACTTAGCAACTAATTTTTTTTAATAACCTTAAAGAGTTTAATATATTTTAGTTAGAGTTTTTTAGGTTTTTAAAGCTTAAGGTTCTTTATAAACAATAATATCTATAATCCTGCATTAAAAAACATAGGCTAATGTTTATAATTATAATACCTTATCGCCGCTTTGTTTACTTATATTTAATACTCTTATAGCAATATCTAAAGCTATTAGAGTTTTTTTAATTTATTATTAACTGCTAAAATTCTCTCTACCCTCGTTAAATAAACAGCGCCTTTGCTGCATATTTTCTTAAATTTACTAAGTCTAAGGAAAAATAAGAAAAGAAATTTATATAATACCTTAAACAATGCTTTATTATTTATTAAGCTAATAGCAAAGTTTATTATAAAATATGCTAATAATAATAATATAGCTTAGTTTATCTAGTAATTATTAATAAAACATTAGAGATAATACTTTAACATTTAGTTTATTTATTTTATTTATTTATTTATCTAAAAATAAAATGCTGTTGAAAATTTAAAAGCTATACTTTTATTTATTAACGCTCTTTAAAATTAACTAATAAAAATTAAACCTTTAACGTGGTTGTATATCAAGCGATACAGGACATCGAGCAACATACTTTTCACTATACCCACTCCTTAAATTAACTAAAACTCTATATAAACGCTGTAAATTAATTAAAACTGCTTAGAATTATTATCATTATCTACTTTCTTAGCTTTTAAATATATTTGCGCATTATAGCTAGCTTTGCAATAAATCCTATAATATTTACTACCTATTTGCCTACGTTTTAATAAACTACTATTTTTACTTTTTTTCTCTAATTGCTTATCTACTATACTCTTCTCTGCTAAAAGTCTCTTTGCATTTTATTTAGTAAAGCCCTTTTTATTTTATAATTAAGTTCTTTTAGCTTTATAATGCTTATTAAGCGCTTTATTTGCTTTATAAAAAGTTTAGTTTTCTAATTATATAAGGGTAACTTAGTAAGCAATTGCTTATATAGCCTTAGAAAGCTAATTAATAGCCTTTAAAATTAATGTTAAAAAGCTATTTTAATAAGCAGAAATTTAACTTTTAATAAAATTAGTCTATAATTTAGCCTTAGTAGGGTTATATAATGTTTAAGAGATTTATTAATTTAATAGCTATAAAAAAGTTTATAGTAGTAATAATATTAATAATATTACATTAAGGCAAGAAAATATAGCATCTAGGTTAAAAGAGATAAGTTTAGCCCTTTTAAAACTTTCTAAAATATTATGTTTAATTATTATATTCAGGTAAATATATTTAAACGCTAGGAAAAACTTATCTTTAGTAATATAATAAATATGCGCCTTAATAAGCATATTAATTTAGTTGCTATATCTTAACTTTAAAGTATTAAAATAGCCTATATTTAAAGGCTATATTAGATAAAATAAATGCAAAGGTAAATAAAGTGGAATAATTTTGTTTTTTTTACAATATATCTTAAACTCTACATTAACGTAGCTTTTATAGCTATTTAAAATAAAGAGCTAATATACACCTATTATACATAGCTTAAAGAACTAATTAAAATGCTATAGCTATTTAATGCTTGTTTTATTATTAGTTTATTTATTAAAAATTATTTTAATAATTTAATTGTTTAAAAGCTTAGCTTAAGTATACTAGTTAGCAAAATAATTTCTGCCCTAAACTATTAAAAGCAGCAGCATTATATACTTATTACCACTTATACAAACTATTGCTATTGCCTATTTCTAATTGCTAAACTATACTAATTTTAGCTTTTTAATACATTTAGCGCATATAATTATTATAAACAATTAAATTATATCTATTATAAAGCCAATCTTATTAAAATTATAAGTATCGCAATTTTATACTTTATATTTAGCCTTTATATTTATATATAAGCAAAACTAATTGCTTAAGACTTTTAAATCTTTGCAGCAAGCTTTTTAATAATTATAAACGCAATTAATATATATTTTAAGCTTAAGGCATTATATAATAAAGCAATATAGCTAATATATCCTAACGCGCCCTTTGCTATACGCCTTAAAGAGATAATTAGCTATATCTTCTATATTAGCAATCTAGAGCAAAAACCCTTATGCATTTTAATTTAAAATATATTTAATAATTGCTTTTTTCTCTAGCTTAGTTAGCATAGTTTTATTTAAGCGTATTATTAAGCGCAATGCTTTGCCCTTTATATAATAGCTAAGGGTAGCATAAGAAATATTATATAGCGCTATAGCGTATCTTTGGCTAATTTTTTTTAATAACCTAATTGCTTTAATAACAAAAATAATATAGCTTTTTTTTAGGGCAAATTCTATAGGTAATTATAGAAAGATAACGCGCTAAAGTGGGTAGGTTGCGTAAAGTAAAAAAATATATTGCTTAATGTTTTATATTGCTTAATATATAACTATATTATCTAATATAATGCTTTTAAGCAGCTTATACTTAGTTTTAATCTTAGCATAAAATAGCTAAGTAAGTTTATAAGCATTAATATCTCTTAATACTAGGAAAAAAAACAATATCTTGCTATATTAATCTATAATTATAAAGATTATATTAATTAACTTATTATTATGCTAAACTATTAGTAAACTAATTATAAAATTTATTAACAGCTTAGCTATAAGCCTAAACGGCTATGGTAGGCTAGCTAACTTATTATATAAACAATAGCAGCGTAAAGAGCTTTATTAATACGTTAAATACTTAATAGTATACTTTTTAATATTACTTTTTATTTTTTCCTAAAAAAATAGGCGGCTAACACTGGCTAAAGTCTATTAAAATCCCTAATATCTACTTAGCAGTAAATTATAAAAAACCTTTAAAATTTCTTATTATAGCGCCTATTATTTAAAAATATATATGCGCAAATAATAATATAAAAGCTTATTCTTTACTTTATATTTTTAAAATAATATATTAAAACAGTTGCTAAAGAGCGCGCATTTAATCTCTTAAATTTAAAGATCTAGCTTTTGTTTAATTTATATTAATTTTATTAGCAGAAAAGAAAACAGCGCAGCATATATATTAAAGCTAACGGCTACAATGCCTACCAAGCTTTTTAAAAACAATTATTTTCTATTTAGCGCTAGATTTATAAAATTAAGCTAATTATTAAATAAGTTTTATAAATCTACTTAATTATATTTTTAAATACTATTATATACTTTAATATTATATATTTGCATAATTAGATGCAATTATAAACTAGCTAAGTTTAACTAAGTTTTAGCCCTTAGGCTTTTTAAAATCGTAATGCTAGCTTAAACAAAAGCAATAACCTTAGAATAAAAGTCTGTAAAAGCTTTTAGCAATAATTAAAAATGTTTTTTAACATAGTTTAGTCTTTAAAATAGCACGTTAGCTAGATTTTCTTTGCTTAAAATATATTTAATTTAAAAGTCAAACCCTAATAAATATATAAGCTAATAGATTTATTTTACTATTAGCTCTTTAGCTTTTATAAATCTCTTAAGATTAAAATAATTTAAAAAAATAAAAACAAGAAATTTAGCTCTTTTTAAATAATATTGCTACTACTTAAATAATAATATAATAGCAAATATCTTTTAGTTATATATCTCCTACTTACTCTTTATATTGCTTAGCTTTTAAAACTAAAACGCAATTAAATGCTATGCTATCTTACTATTCTCTTTTTATGCTTAAGAAAAAATGCTTAAAATAGCATAGTTAAAGGCATTAGTTTATAGTTAGCAGAGTTTCTTTAGATTAAAGTAATATAAGAGTAAAGCAGTATAAAAAGCTAATTTAAGCTAGTAAAAGGCGTTAAAAGCTAGCGCATACTTTAGCACTTTTAAATTAAATGATTTAAGTTTCTAGCCTTGCTTTATGCCCTTTAATATATTTATTAATAGTTGCGTAATCATTAAAAATTAGTAAATAAAGCGTTAATAAAAATTACAAAATCTAATAAAGCTTTAAATGTCTTAGTATATTATAGGTATTAGCTAGTTTTAAATGGTTTTAACTCGTTAAAGGTTTATTTAAACATTTTAAGTATTAATAATAAATCTTAAAAGTTTTAGCTTATTTTAAAAAAAGAAATACTTTAATAGCTTAGCATAAAGTTTATTCTGCATTAATTAATCTATAACTATTTAAAAATGCTTTTGGTAAGTTTTCTCATTTAGCAAAAAAATAAGAATATTATCTAGGTATACTATAATAAAAATATTAATATAATTGCTAAAAACCTTAGCAATATAACTTTAAAATGTTGCAGAGGCATTTATTAAACTAAATAGCATAATTAAATACTTATAATACTTATAGCATATTTAAAATATTATTTTCTATTTATTGCCCTTTTTAATTTAGATTTAATAATAAGCATTAGTAAGGTTAATTTTAAAGAATACTTTAGATTTAAAGAGACGATTTAGGATTTTTAACATAAGTAAAAGAGGATAGCAGTTTTTAATAATAACTTTATTAAGTTTATAATAATTAACGCACAGCCTTAGTCCCCTATTACTCTTAAAAGCAAAAAGAATAAAAGCGCTAGTAGAACTTTAGCTAGGGCAAATTCTACTATAGGCTAATTATTTCTCAAAGTACTTACAAAAGATTTTCAATTTTCTTTTAAAAAGTTATTAAATAAAAAGATATAAAAGGGTTGCTCTCTCTTAGAATAAGATAGCATAGTTTGCTTATTGTCTTAGAAATAATCCCTTAGCCTTGTTTAAATTAAAAAGCATTAATATATATATAATGATTACTGCTAGGTTCTATGGGTTTCTAGAGTGCCAAAGGGTTTATATTAGCAGAGATGGTTAAAAGAGTATACTAATTATAGTACAAAGACATTATTGTTTTGTATTTAGCGAATAATTATTAGCAATAAAGCTACTTGGGGTTAAGTACTTAGATTGACGACTAAAGAGCTATTTATTAAATTTATTTAATAGTAGGGAATATATTTAAATATATATTTAGCTCTTTAGTTTTAAACTGCTAGAGTTGCAGGTTAACTGCTGTAGTTTACTTTAGTTATTTGTCTTAGATTGCTAAAGTTGCAGATTAACTATTATAGTTTACTTTAGTTGTTTATCTTAGACTGCTAGAGTTATAGGTTAACTGCTATAGTCTAAGGTAGGATTTCTATAAATTGCTCGTTGGTTTTTATAATCTAAACTTTAACTTTAGTGCTTAGCTAATATAAGCATTGTTTAATATAAGAGATGTTTTTCTGCAGCAGGAACGTTAAATTTTGCTATTTTATCTTATATAGCCTATTAGCCTGTTTTGTAACCTATATATTGTATAGGTTATAATATTATCTCCCTCTTTACTTCTTTTATTTTAAAAGATCTAGTAAGTTGTTTTATTGTTTTTTTATTGTTATCTATCTTTTAAATTTCAACTTTTTAATTTGTTATATTAAATAGAGTTAATAAGTTGTATTATAAGAAATTTAAACAAAATGCTTTTTTTAGTTGGCCGTTTTAAATTATTGTTTTAATATGCTTGCTTACTCTGCTTGTAAATTTTGCTAGGTTTTATGCTTAGCTTTTAAAAAGGATTTATCTTATTATGCTAAGTATATTTGCTTTAAGCGTAGAAATTATAATATATAAGGTTTTTTATTAGCTTAGATATAAAAGATTACTAAATAATATTCTTTAGCCAAAGCTAAGTTAAAAGATGCTAAAAAGGAGCTTAAGCTAGCTGCTGCAAAGGTTTATTATTTAAAAAAATAATATTGTTTATAGGCAGATAAAATAGCATAGGCTATTTATTATAGTTTAGATACTATTAAAGAGTTAAATTGCTTAAAGGCTAAAGAAGTAAAGTATTGCAAGATTAAAAAGCAGTGTTGCAAAGCTTTTAAGGTTATTTAAAAGGTGATTTTTAAAGAGTCTGCTATAGTAGCAAAAGATTTATTTTTTAGCAAGTTTAATTAAAATTTAGTAGCTAGGTTAAAGAAGGTATAAAATTAGTTGGGTTTTCTAAATATTATAGCTAATAAGTCTATTAGTGGTTTTAATAGCGGGTTTTAATTATTACATTGTTTAGTTATTTGCTTATTAGTATTAGTTAAGCAATTGCTTATAATTTTCCAAGTTTTCTATTAATTTTTATATATTTTCTGCGTAATTATAGTTTTTCCACTTAATAAAGTATTCTTATATTTTATTTTATATTTAAAAGTTAAGGATTTATTTAACTTTATATTTTTTTATGCTATACTTATTATTTGCTTTAATTTATATTTTAAGTTAGGCATTTTATAATGCTGGTTCTAATAATGCAATATAAAAAATATATATGCGCAAGCGTATAATATTTAGTAATAAGAGTTTATAGTTAATATCTAAGAGTTTTTATAAAATTTTAAAAGATTTAATCTTTTTATAATTAAGTTTATTATTAAGGCGTTATATTTTGAGATTTTTGCAAAAAAGATAAACTTTATCTCTCTCTTTAAAAATTAGTCCCTTAATTCTTTTTTAATTGGCGTATTTAGTCATTTACTTTTATATAAAGGAAAGCTGTTGCTAAATAGTATACTAAATATTCTTAATATCTCTTACTTTTTTATTTGCTGCTAGTATTTCTTTTTTATTAATTTGTTTGTAATATGCCTTGGGTTTAAATCTATAATTGGCATAGAAAGGGGATTATTTTATTGTAAATATACATATATTATTATATATAAATTGTGCCAATAGTAATAATTTAACCTAATTGTCCTATTAGTAGTTAAAGTAAAATTAAAAATATTATTCTAAGATTTAGTTAATTTATTTTATTTGTCTGTTTATTTTTAGATAGTAGGCTATGCTGAGCTTATGCTTGCTGCTAAGTTGTTTTATAAGAAACTTTTAAAAGTTTAAGGCAAAAAGCTTGTTTTTATCGCTAATGATTTCTTTTAACATTTTATAATTGCTTAAGATTATTTTAAAAAAAATATAAGCAAAATTTTCTACAGTGTTAAATTTTTTATAAAAAATAAAATAAGCATACTTTATTAGTTTGTAAATTACTACTAAAATGCTATTAAAAACAATCTTAGTTAAGGGTTTTTATAAATGTAATAGCTTAATAATAAAGTCTAAGCTAATAGATTCCTAAGTAGCGCTAAGTACTAGTAAAGGTTTTAGCAATTTATAAGGCTTGTATTATTTTAGCTTATTAATTTTATACTTATTATAGTTTCTAAGGATATTTTTAATTTATTTTTAAAGTCTTAGCGGGTTTTATATCTACTTAATTCTATAATATATAATAGTGACTCTTTAGTATTTATATGCTAGGGCTATATGTGTCTTTCTAATGTATTTATTTTATTTTTGCTTGCTAGCTTAGTTTAGTTTTACTTATTTAAGTTTAACTTAGTAGGCGATATTAAGTTATCTAGCTTAGTATATTAGGTTGCTTAATTTATTAATATTAAAAAGGGTTTATCCTTTTAGCTAACTATTTTTTTAATAATTTAATTATTGGCTAAGAGCATTTGCTTGTTTATTATCTTTTCTTTTTTAATAAATAATCTTAAAATTAAACTAAAAAAGAAATTCTGCTTATTTAATTTATTGTTTATTTAAGACTTTGGTTATAGTAAATTATATAAGGTTTTTGTGATTTATATAGATAGTAATAGGGTGTTTTGCGCTAATAAGGTAATATTGCTATTTTTTAAATGCTTTAATAATTATTATAAGTTTTTTATTATAAATTAGATAGTTAAGTTTTAGTTTATTAAGCTTATGTAAAAAGTTACTAATAAGTTTAAAGCGTCTTTGTTTATTTTATTATTTTAATTATTTGCTAAGCGTATAGTTTAAGGCATCGGTTTTAATCTTAAAAGGCTTTGTTAGATTGGCTTTTTATAAGATTAGTTTAGCTATAATAAGTTCTTTAACTTTAGTAAATGCTTCTTTTGCTTTTTCTTTTTATAAGAAAGGTTAATCCTTCTTAGTAAAGTTTATTATTAATTTAACTATGCTATTATAGTTTTTAATAAATTATTAATAAAAATTAATATATTTAAGAAATGCTTTAACGTCTTTAATGTTTTTTAGTATAGGCTAGTTATATATAGCT